>JASAND010025910.1:0-53841 GCA_030248195.1 Trissonchulus latispiculum
GAAATAACAGAAGATATGCTATCTTCATATGCCCTTGAGATGAAAGAAAAACTTCAAATCAAACCGGGAAAAGTTCAAAAGCTGGTGCCTAAACTTTATAATAAAAATAATTACATTGTTCACTACCGGAACCTGAAATTATACTTAGAATTGGGTCTGAAGTTAACTAAAATACATCGTGTCCTAGCTTTCACTCAATCAGCATGGATGGCACCGTATATATTATTCAATACTGATAAACGGAAACAAGCAAAGGATAACTTTGAGAAGAATCTGTTAAAATTGTTCAACAACAGTGTATTCGGAAAGACAATGGAAAATATAAGGAACTACATCGATATAAAACTGGTTTGCAACGAAGAAAAAGTAAAGAAGTTAACCAGGAAAACCGAATATAATGGTTTCAAAGTTGTTGGCGAAGGCCTGTGGGCTGTAAAGATGAGGAGGTCAACGGTGCAGCTGTGCAAGCCTATTTATGTTGGCTTTACAGTGCTGGATCTTTCTAAGTGGTTAATGTATCCATTCCATTATAAATATACCAAAGCAAAATATGGAGAGAATGCCACTCTGTTAATGACTGACACTGACAGCCTAATATATCACGTGGACACTAGTGATATCTATGAAGACATGAGATGCAACGCTTATCTGTTCGATGCTAGCGACTATCCGACTGATCACAAGTGCTATAATTTGATTAACAAGAAGGTGATGGGAAAGATGAAGGATGAAATGGCTGGAAAAGTAATTGCAGAATTTGTTGGGCTGAGATCAAAGATGTATAGTATCCTGGACTCAGACAACAGTGAGAAGAAACGAGCAAAGGGAGTTAAGAAGAACGTCGTTGCTAGGGAAATTAGGCATAAGTTATATAAAAATACATTGTTTGATCAGGAGCAACATAAACATGTGATGAAATTTATCAGGAGTGACGGTGGTGAAATTTACAGTATCATACAAAACAAAACTAGCCTTAGTGCTTTTGATGATAAACGTTATTTGCTAAGTAATGGTTGTAGTAGTTTAGCCTATGGCCATTGTAATATAGTACAAATGTAAATAACTTTGTTTATTACCGTACATATTGTATATTAACTTGTCTGTGTTATTGGATAATGTATGTTACTTATGTATATATAAAAACAATTGGCACCAAAATCTCAAAAAAAGAAAACTTGAGATATAACAAAAAAGCCGTAATGCACCTAATCAATCGATAAGAAGGTTCCCAAGGCCTTTCATTAGCTAAGCTAATGATAAAATGCAGAGGGCGGCTATTATATTGATCCTAATATTTATCCCTATACCTAACTCTACTTGATACCAGTAAATTCCTACTTTCTATTCCTGTATCCCTACTTCCTATCCCTACTTCCTATCCCTACGTCCTATCCCTGCGGGGCTCCTTTCAGGTAGTAGTAGGTAGAAATGGCCTGCTCCTGACCCAGAACCGGCTTTTTCTACCTACTGGGGTGTCCAGCCACAGCTACAATCCAGAATTAATTTTTTCCCAACGGAATTTTTCCCATTGCCTTTTTTTTCGTGAAAAACGTGTTAATACTGCGAAAAGCGAATTTTACGAAAAAAACAGATTTCTTAAAAAAACATTTTCTTAAAAAAGTGAAAAGCACAGGTAAATTTTGAATAACCCTGGTATGCCCAGCATTACCTGTCATGGTACCGTTAAAAAGGGAATGCTTGAAATTTTGTTCTTAAAATTCTGCTTACTGTTGATGGTATGGTATTGTTTTGTAGTGACTTTCGATTCAGACAAGTTACACAAACTACCAAACAGCGTCTGAGAGCTTTCTTACTAGCATTGTGTGTTCATAAAGGTTACGAAATTGCCAATAGGAAAATATTAAAGCAAAATTTTAGGTGATCGTATACTGACCTACGAGTGGGATTTTCAGAAAAACTACAATTAAATTAACCTCCAGAAGATTTGCTTTTTATTTCTAAGATAATCCAAACTATGCATATATGTCAATAAAAGTTGTCAGTAAAAGATGAATTAATTTATATCATGCTACTTATTCCAAATGCCTGTAGTTTAAATACGTAATCAGATCAAGACAGAAGAGATTATTAAATTACATTAAAAAGAAATAGGTTTTTGCTATCTTTGATCTGCCACTTTGCTTTGAATGTGAATTACAATACAGCGTCTTCAGATTATATAACTTTTGGCGCACTGAGTTGTTTCGAGCCAAATTTTTCCATTAATGAATACACCGATTTCGCTGCTTTGCTGCTATGATATTATTCTCCATCGCTTACTTTCCAATCATCAGTCGTATGTTATCTGCAGAATGCTATGAAAACGTGGCAATTGAGAGACAATCTAGCTTCTGCATGAAAAACTGTTATCGAAAACATCGGCAAAAAGACAAAACAAAGAAAAGACGAAAGTTTGGTGGTGACCGAGTTTTCTGAAAGCCACAACAAAGGGAAGACGACTGAATGGTAGTGGTTGGCTGGCAGTTTTCGCAAAATAGGAAGCTATCGTTACAGTAACAGTAAATAACTGTAACTTTATTCTGATTGAATTTGGAAAGTGAATTTAAAGAAATTGCACATCCAGCAGCACAATGCTTTGCCAAAAACAAACCGATGCTAAGTGATTTAATACAAAGCTCCATCTGTTTCATCTTAAAGAGAAAAGAGGAATTGTAGTGACACTAGCTAAAAACTATATATTTTGTTAGGTTCTGATCTGCTACTTGTATTATTGTTAATTAAATCTTATGACAGCTACAATCACTACATTTAATTGTAGTGACACTAGCTAAAAACTATATATTTTGTTAGGTTCTGATCTGCTACTTGTATTATCGTTAATTAAATCTTATGACAGCTACAATCACTACATTTAATTGTAGTGACATTAGCTAAAAACTATATATGTAAAGAAAAGGGTATTTGGGGGTCGTTTTCCTTTAGTTCTTGGCGAATTCTTAGCCTTTTCGTGTTAGCTATTGAGTTCCAAGCCTCCTAATTCTCTTGCCTAAGATCACAGGGGTCACAGACAGACAGTCTTAAATACACTCTACTAACGGATTCACCCAGACCAGTTTCCAGTTCACAGATTACCAGTAGCTACCTATCTAAACTTCAATAATCATCCGCTCTGACGCAAGATAAGCTGTGAAGAATTCTCGATAAATGAAATTATTAATTTAATTAAATGACATTGATTATGTTCATACAGATAATATAATTATCTACAGTTTAAAATACAATGACAACAATTATAGGTAAGCATAGACAAAATGCAAGACAGCACAAAGACAAATCAACACAATACAATCACCCACAATATGGTCAAGAATCAGGTTTGTCTCTAACCTCAAGTTTTAGATCACACCCTTTTAAAAAACCTTATTCATAGAAACTGGTTATTGTCATACTCCTGGTTTGTTAAACTCACAGTTCAAGCTACCTTGTTGATCCTGGTCCGCGTGCGTTGAATCCAGCAAGAGCGGTTGGGCAGGTCCTCGGTGCGGAATAGGGGGTGAGCACAAGATTCGATAAAATGCGAGTATAGAGAAAAGAACACGAGTCGTGGCCGGTCCGTCACAGAAAATAAAATAAAGTAGAATTAACCGGTCTCTCCCAGAATATGGGCCCTCGGTTAAAACTGATGAAACAGACGTACCAACCGGTCTCTCCCACAATGGGCCCTCGGTTGTACCCAACACAAATAGAAGCGTGAAGCGGAGAGTAAAATCAGCACAACCCAATCGTACGGCGGCCAAACCACGACTGATTTGAAATTTGGAGGAAAAATTGAGGTTTGGGGAAGACCTGTCAATCAAGCGCGTGACGTGCAGGAGGCGGAGCTTGCGGCTCCCTTTCGTGTAGTGCGTTTCTCGTGTGTGTGTTATCATACGTCACTTCTCCGTGACGTATGAACTCGGCTCTCGGGGTGAAGGAGGCTCCCAAAAATCCCTAACTTGGACGCATTAACCCCACTTAGTTTCCTGGGGAGATAATTCCCCAAATTTTGATCGTTCTTGCAAACAAACCCATAAATTTCCAAGTGGACTTTTCTTTTCAAAACTATTTTCTAAAAGGCACAAATACGGTCCAGCACACAACTTCAAATAGAACCCGCAGATTCGTGACGACACTCAAATGACTGCAAGAATATAACCAATTTTCCAAAGTTAAAACAAATCCAAAAGACTTAGCTAGTGACACACACACAAGAATTATCATACAAAACATTTGGTCACGAAACATTCAGTCACAAGAATTATCATACACAAAACATTGGTCAAGGCAAATTTCCCTTACAAGTTAAATATTTTCCTTACAAGTTAAATTTACATTAAAAAAATCAGTCGATTCAATCGCATTCTAGCTTTTAAGAGCTTGGACCTAGCATTTCAATTTTTCTATCCTCCACACTCTCCACCGCAAAAAATGTGGTAGGTTTTTACTAGGGGGGGAAGTATAACAAAACAAAACAGTCAATTAGTGCATCGATCAGTCGCAACAGGCATTACAGATATGGTACACTTAAAGCTCCAACCTAGACAACTCAACTGTACAAATAGGTATACAATTATATAGTTCACAAAATTCTAGTTTATCAGGTCTTCTTGTCAGTAATGGTTGCAGTGAAAGTGGCAGTCCAAGTCAGTGACAAGGCTGGTTTGCGGTGCAGCAGGGGGTGGGACAGCGACTTCTGTGGGAGATAGCCGGAGAGGGACCTACGACGGCTAGAGCTCCAGTGGTTGAGGACGGGGGAGATGACCGGAGAGGGACCTACGACGGTCAGAGCTCCAGGCTGCTTCAGTGACCATGGTTGGTGGCCGGTAACAGTTCACATCGGCCGGAGAAGGAGTGGGTGCAGGAGTGCCACCCTGGGGACACGAGATTCCAGTGGGACCGGTCGGCGGGTAAGGATCCGCGCCGTGCCGTTGTTGTGTTCAGCTGAGACGGTGCTGGTGGGGGGAGAGGGGGCGAACACCGCGGCGTTATGTGTGCCGTCGGTCAGGGAAGCCGGCGGATGCCAACGTGGGGCGCCACAGGGGGAAGTTTCGGCAGTCGACGGTTCTGGTGTGGAGAGGTGAAATCAGGATTGAAAGATGTGAAGAAAAGAGTCCACGGGCAATGGCGTCGTTTATGAGCCTGGTCGGAAGGGTGACGTTCCGACCAGAGAGGGATCGAACCACGGACCAACTGACAGCGACCAAAAATGAGTGCCAAAAATAACCATTGCTGAGCAAACAGCCTAAAATTAGAATCATGTACGGAGTAAGCTATGGTACAAAAAGGGTTTATAAGGTAAAGTAACTGATCATTCCGTAGTTCAATCAATCAATCGATCAAGGTACTCAGTTTCTCTTTCTCTAAACCATTGCGTATTCAAGAATCTCTTTCAAATTAAGAAACTTCAGTCAAATTTCTGTAAAGTTACGTTTCAGCGGCTTGCTTTCCTCAAGACTAGTGCTCACTGGCGGTTAGGTTCAAAAATGCATTAAAAACTCATCTGCCCGTTATCATTCGCTACAGCAAGCTACTTTAGATTCTAGGTGCAGCAAACAAGCACAGTGGACAAAAAATTAGTAGACAGAAACGGTAAAACTCAGTATCCAAAACAGACTGCGGAGTGCGGATCCGGGTTCCAGGATCAGGATCCAATCAGCCCTGACTGTAGAAAAGGGAGAAAACGGCTGCTGAAATATGTACAGGCACGCACGAACAGAAAACAGCTACAACACAAATTTTATGCTTGTTACTTAATCATCATCTTTTTAGGTCTCTACGGTTCAACGTCCTCATTATTCTTATTGGCGCGTGTTTCTAATTCGTCTTCCAGGATCCGTTATTCTATTCCAAGCAGTGCAGTTAACCAGAATCAGCACAGTAACAGTAACCGGAAAACAGAGAATAGCAAACAGTAAGCAGTGTCGCGTATGGTGCAGTGGTAGGTGCGTGGTGTGACAGCAAACTTGGGGGAAACGGGGAATCTCAGGTCCGGTGTAAACTAGCCGTATCAGCAAGGGGTATGGGACCACTATCGAAAGGCTGTCAGACCAGGCAGAAACATACAACTGAAACAGAAACTTATCGGTAAGTGACATACACAAACAATAGCTGAATCCTAACATGCGGCGCGTTCAAGTGTTTATTCCTTCTAGCCTGCCTTCACGTACAACTTTTGACGAAATTAGCGATCAATGAACAGTTTTCTATAAAGCGTTCTTTCTACGAATAGCTTCCAACGAATCTTACATTCTTTTTCATGAAAAATGTACATTCAGCCATTGTTCAACAGAAACTTAGAATTGGTGAGAGGACAGATTGGCAGGCATAAGAGGGTGCGAGCGTTGCAGGGCATTCAACAAGAAGGAAATCAAAGGGGGCAGCTGGCGGTCAAAAGGCATGCGACCGGAAGCGCCCCAACTTGGGTGCTCATACAGAACTAAAACACATTTGTCACCACACAAACGATTGGGACAACGAAAAACAGAGGGGAGGGGGGGGAGAAGCGCATGCACAGCTTCTCGCAAGCGGGCCTTAGCGGGAAACTTCTCAAACTGAAGGGTGAGGGGAGCGGGGAGAAACTGAAAAGGCACACAGTAGAAAGACAACTTAAATTTCCAAAAACACATAAGACACAGAACCGTACTCATCGGAATTACCTCTGGCCCCAGGATGGAAATGGGCCGCCGGGGGATGTAGGCCTCAGTGTGGGCCGGGAACGTGTAGACCCAATCGTCGTAATGGGATTTCCGCAGCTCGGAGGGCAGGGTCACTCGCTCCCGCTCCGGTCCTCGGGAGGAGGTGTCCATAGTCTCCGCGGCGCTGGTCGGCGGACTGTAGTGGCACTGCAGGATGCGGGCCACAGGCAAGGGAGGCTGCGGGGGAAGGGACGGAGAGGTGCAGATGGCGGAATCCACCGACATCGCATCATCATCGTCCGGATCAAGTTCAATCACGTCCGACGAGACGTCGCTGAAGTCGGACTGGTTATCATACTGGTCCATCCAGATGTAGAAATAGTTGCTGAGCTGGTTCTGAGACTTCTGAGCTGGTTCTGATATATACATACTACTATGAAGTAACTCGAATTGCAAGCTGAAATGGCACAAAAGATGACAAGGCAAAGGGACAGGACAAAAACTAAAAATTAGAACTAAACTAAACTCTTTCTTATTGTAAACTAAAGATTTGCTGATCAAACTGAACTTAAATAAGGCGATAAGCACACTGCACTCCTGGAAAACTTAAAATATTAGGGTAATAATCTGTGTTATCCCCCACCATACGCATGCGAAAATCATAAAGATCAGACGGTAGGTATTCGGACAGTTGGACAACGACCTCACGCAGCGCGCGCACAGTAGCATTAGACCTAGCCCTAAACTCCAGGCCAAGGGGCCAACCACTCAGTTGTTGCAACAAAATCACACTTACAGCTTGACAATTAATATTGGGACAACGACACATATCACCACCATACGACGACACAGACGAACGACAATATTGTTTTGCTGGTAAACGGAACTTACGAACTTCATCACTTACTGGGTAGATAGTTACTGGCACCCCGTAGTAACTTAAGCCGAATCTCCAAAAACATACCGTACATATCATCGTAGCAACTTTCGCAACCTGTGGGCTAGTCAAATGTATTCGCTTATTTGACTCAAACATGTCATACTTTTCTGGATCAGTAAAAATATCAACAGTTCCGCGCAGCATCTTCAAACCCTCAGGTAAACAGTCGTAGTCTCGATATGGACCTCGCATCTCAGGCGGAAAGTATAAGGTAAGTGGCGCGGGCGGTGTATCATCTGTAGGATCGCGGTCAGGCGCCGGAGCGCAACGGGTGGGGGCTCTAGGAGCCATGGCTGAGTAGACACAGAACCTGAAGTCAAAATCGGTCAAATTCGCATAATTATAACTAAAAATCACTAGGCCCTAATCCAGGCGAGTTATATCTCCTTATGCATAACAGTTACGTCTCGTTTGAGTGTATCTCTATCAACATTCTAGTTTCCGTCGGTTTATCTAGATAATGCTAACATTCAACAAAGGTATCAGTCACCATTCAGTCAGATTACTTAGCTAACAAACAATACACAATAACAATAGTAAAAGAATATTTTAAGAAAGATTTTCAGATGTTTTTGAATTTTCTGAATTTTATATTACTTTTTATAGTAGGATTTTGTGCTTTCTGTTAAATAGAAATCTTATTTACAGTTGGAAAACTATACAAAATAAGCAAACAGTTCGAACAACAAGTTTTTTGACAGTTTATTTGGACTGCCGGTTTATTTTTGGTTATTTTTGACTAACATTTTGTAACATGTTTTTGGTAAGGTTGTAATCATTGGATTTTTCGTGCAGCACTTGTTCAGAAGCTGTGAATCCCGGAAGCTGCAACCGGAGCTTCTAGTGGGCATCATGGCCCAGAAGGATTGACCGACGACTGAATAATTTTAAGTCTACATCAGTAAGGATGGATTGACTGAGTAGAGCAATGAAAAGATGCGTAATAGCGATTAGTCGTCAAAGTTTAACGGTCAACTCCTTACCCGCATGTCAGTTTAGGGTGCGAGGCACCACACAAGGTTATTACATACAATGCACATATGATGGTACAAGTTATCATAACTATACAAACTGAATCACTAGAATAGTTATATTACAAGACTATAGTACAAATCACAGTATTGTTTAGCGTTTAGCGTCCAAGACTACCTCTCAGACGGACCTGAGTGTCGCTCGTCCGAAGATTCATTGGAAAGTTGAAATCTTTGAAACGGGTTTCTAAAAATGGCGTTAGGTCCCGAAAAAAGTGGACTTTCGGAAAACATTCGCTCAAAATCGGGTTGAGCTTTTAGGGCGTTTTGTTTAGCCAGAGGCTCGTTAGGAGAAGATTGGCTGGACGAGCTGGTAACCAGTTCCATAACACGTAGTTTAGGGGCTTTGCCCGTGGGCCAGGTACCATGAGAGGGTTCTCGTACCGATAGGACTACCATAAAATGTTCACTATTAACGTTGTAGATGTAGAGTGATTTCGGCTCATTATGAACGTTCTTACCTAACAGCGCGGTGGGGGCGAACATTTGCCATGCCCAGTGTTTGCCAAATTTAGAATAGGACATGACAGTGGTCTGTAGCCATGCGGCAGTTAGGAAAATTTCATCATCAGTGGCATATTCGGACGCTTTAATCAATCTCTCTCTGACAGTGTAGACACTGGAAAGTAATGTCTGGAATCGAGGTCTGTGTCTGTTAGTGTCTAGGTACTCTAGCAGGCCGCGTTTAACCTCTCGCCAAGAGTCTTCCATACCCGTAATAGCTAATGACAGGGCCCTATAGTAACAGTTTCCATCACCCAGTACATCAATCACCTCATAGGATTCGTACAGGGGCATATGTTGGAGGAGCACTGGTAAGCGGTGACGCACTTTGAAACCCCGTAGGAGAGCTATTTGCTCTTGCCAATTACCATCAACCGGATCAAAGAATTTTCGTCTATCAAATAGCTCGGGTTCTTTTTCTTGCGAAAGAGCTTCATTTCCCATAAAAATAGGTTCACTATCGTGATCAGATTCAGAATTTGAGTGTTGAACGAGTAATTTCGGTGGAACTTTCTGCTGTTTGGGAGAGAGGGGAACACGTTCTATTTTGCACTCGTCTTTCGGGGGAGTTTCTAGGATCCGAGCTTTCTCGGCTAACCGTGCGGAAGATCTCCGTTTTGCCGGTTCCGGCTTGGGTGGTTTAACGTTTTCTAGGTCAGCGGGAGTTTTTGATCGCGCCGGAATAACTGGTTTGGATTTCCTCTTTTCAGCCTGTAAATGTGTACTTTCTTTCTTTTCAGGTAGCACTAGTTGCTCGATGGGGGAGTCTTTTTCCGGGACCAGCTGTCCCGAGTCAGGTAGCCCAGAAATTTCACATTCAGAATGGTCGGACGTGTCGGTTGAGTCCCCGTCGTGTGGGTGAGTCGGGGCAGTAATGACCCGTGGCTCAACACAAGGTACCATATTGTTAAACTGTACCTTAATTCGCTTGGCGCGCCGGTTGCCGGCTGGATAAACCTCGGCGACACAGCCAAAGATCTTGTCAATCCGGTAAGGTCCTATACGTTTATCTAACAACTTATATACCTGATTTTTCTTAGCTACGTTAGAGGCTTTGATCATAACCAAATCTCCTACACAGAAGGTTGGCTCTACAGCATTACGATTATAGTTTCGGTCTTGGGTCTCCTGAGCCGCTCCCGTCTTTTCTCGGGCGAGTGACCAGGCTAGTTGAAGTGCTTCCGTGGCATTATGAACATAGTCAAACCCGGCATATTTACGGTCAGTAGGTATAGCTACATTTGTGGCACTAGGTAACACAGGGTCCCACGCATGCAGAAGGTAATGCGGCGTTTCTCCGGTGGTAGCGTTTATGGAGGTGTTATAGGCAAACTGGCAAAAAGGTACCATGTTATCCCATTCTAGATGGTTTTCAGTAACAGTACTTAGCATATCTAACAGCGTGCGGTGCCAGCGTTCAACTTGCCCGTTGGCGGCGGGGTGATAGCGCGTAGTTTCCAGTTTTCGAGTTTGAACCAGGGCACAAATTTCTTTATTCAGCGACGCCACAAATTCCTTACCCTGATCAGAGACTAATTCTTTCGGTGATCCGTATTGCAGAACAATGAACTCAAGGAAAGTTTTAGCAATCGTGTAAGCGCGCTTGTCCTTGATGGGCACGGCAATCACATATTTAGAGAATGCATTAATGAAACTAAGTATGTGCTTCATGCCACTGGTAGATGCTTTTGGAATATCCATTAAATCGCAGTGAACCCGTTCAAAGGGTTCTACAGGTAACGGAGCATGCCTCAACATAGCTTTAGGATTTTTGGAGGGTCCCTTCCTTTTTTGACATCGGGGACAAGATTTAACCCATTGTTTGGCATCGGCGTGCATGCTTGGCCACCAAAAATGCTCGGCGAGTCGAAAAGAAGTATTATTGCAACCGCCGTGTGCAGCGTAGGGGCTATCGTGGCAAGCTGTGAGAGCTTCGGAGCGCAAACTTTCGGGTACGGCTAGTACCTCAAGCACGGTATCCCTAAACCTTTCGAGATGCACCAAAACCCCATCCCGCATGTCGCAGTGTTCGGAGAGAGCAGCTATGCGGACAGCTCGATTAAAGTTACTGGGTAGATTCTTGTTAACTTTATACTCGATAATTTCGCCCAATAAAAGATCTTCAGCTTGCAACTGCTGCAACTTCTTCCAAGACTTTGCATTAAGGGTAACGTTAGACTTATCGCGTACAGCAACATCAAACATTTGGCTAAAGACAATATGCGCGTGTTCCTTTCGCTTGGGTTCGACCGGTTGCGGAGCGAAACTCTTCCCTTACTAGTTCTTCCTCAGAAGTGGAGGAGGGGCAGATATCACGTTTTTTCCTTAAACTGGCCAGCTTTGGCTTGCCGGCGTGTTCACTGTCTGAAACGTCACCAACAGGAGAACGAAATTTTGGTTGTTTTTGAGGGGACGGTTGACTTTCTTCCGAATTTTCGGATTCTGACTGTTGAGAAATGCGCGAAACTTTAGAGCGTACAGTAGTGACACTTTTTAGCCTGGGTCTTTGAAATCTTGGGCAATTGAAAAGCACGACTTTCCCTTCCTTCCCCTTTGACAACCACAGAATTGATATGAGCTACTAAATCATCACTATCTTCCTGGTGAAATCGTACCGATTGTCGATCACCGTTCCGTTCCTCTCCAGGTAATCCTCTTGCTACATCTGCAAACAAGGGGTTCCTAGATAGTCCATCAGCATTCCTTAATTGAGGATTATTCCTATGCTTAATTTCAAAATCATACTCAGGGAAGGTCATTTGCCACCTAGCTAATCGTGAGTTTCGAGGAGGGTGTTTCATTAACCAACGCAGAGCCGAATGATCCGTAAAAAGAGTGAAAGGCGGTCCGCCATACAAATAATGTCTAAAGTGTTCGATACCGAATTTCATAGCTAAACATTCTTTATCGTGTGTAGAATAATTTCGTTCATACTTTTTAAGAGATCTAGCCGCAAAAGCAACTGGATGGTACTTTCCGTCATCTTGTTCCTGCGATAGAACCGCTCCCAACCCCAGATCGGATGCATCAGTATGTAAAACAAATCCCTTAGTTAGATCGGGGTGGGCAAGTACTGGGGCTTCAACAAGACTCTTTTTGAGCAATTCAAACGACTGTTGGTGAGTATTATTCCACACAAACCGTACTCCTTTTTTCTTAAGAGAATATAAGGGGGGAGGCAAGATGGGCGAATCCCTTGATAAATTTGGCGTAATAAGCACACATTCCTAGAAAACTCTCTATATCTTTAAGCGTCTTAGGTACAGCTAAGTCATGTATCGCTTGAATTCTTTCCTTCAAGGGTTCAACTCCCTGTTCAGAAATGATATGTCCCAGAAAAGTAACAGATTTTTTAAGGAAATGACACTTTCCGGGATTCATTTTCAAATCAGCAGCCCGCAGTCGGTCAAAAACTTCTTGCATAATTTCGAGATGCTCAGAGAAAGTTTTAGAGAAAATCAAAATGTCATCAATGTAGATAATACACTTTTTCCATTGCAAATCTCCCAAAATTCGCTCCATACATCTTTGAAAATTGCCTGGTGCACATTTTAGCCCGAACGGCAAAACATTGTATTCAAATTGCCCATGAAAGGTATTGAAACTGGCTTTAGCTTTAGAATCTTCGTCCAATTCAATTTGATTAAACCCCTTACTTAAATCTATCGTAGGAAAGTACTTTGAACCCTTGAGAGAGGTCATAATATCGTCAATGCGAGGAATCGGATAAATATCGGGATCGCTAATTTTGTTTACTCGTCTGAAGTCAACGCATAGTCGTAACTTCCCGCCTGGCTTAGGTACGTAGATCATGGGGGAACTCCATGGACTAGTAGACGGACGGATTAAACCGTATTTCAACATTTCGGTCAACTCTTCTAACAGAGGCTGTCGCAGATGTACAGGTAGACGATAAGGCGTAGCATAAACAGGTTTAGCGTCCCCAGTGTTGATGTGTGCCTTAAAAATGGTACATTTCCCTATGTCAAAAGAATGTTGCGAGAAACAGTGCTTGTTTTGGCGGAGAAGCCCCAAAAATTGTCCTTTTTCAGCTTCGTTCAAAGTGTCCTCATCAAACGAAATTGCCTGCATTGCTTCGGGCAGGTCTTTCACAGAACATGATTCAATGTTTTTCAAAGAATTGATACGAAAGTGGTATCCCTCCCGGCTCGTTTTAGGATTAGATTTAAACCGATTATCTAACTTTACGACTTCCCCGTATTCATTAACAAATTCCTCGTATTTGACGTGTGGTTCCCGATGGCTAACCCGATTACGAGGCGTTACATTACCTAAGGTAGAGTTCTCGTACACCGTTACTGATTTCCCAGTTCCGTTACGCATGAGTACCGGTATACAACGTGATCTCAAGTCTACCATGGCAGGGAGAGCCTGAACTGCACCTTCACTCTCATCATATTTAGTTACGTCCGGTTCAAATAATCCATCATACTTAAGTGACTCTACGCTTTCTACTAGCGCAGGTACGGCTACTTCAGCATACGAGGGAATAGTGACTTGCTTCATAGCGGACACCCGATAGACAGTTTCGGTAACCGGGGATTGCTGTATCAGCTTAGCTACCATGGGGGGTTTACCAGCTTTCCGTAAACTCAGTTCTCCCTTGTGAAAACTAAGGTTGAGATCCCCACTATGCTCATGCAAGAAATCAGTCCCCACAAGACAGTCCTCGGCTAAACCCTTAGGAACCAGAAAAGAATGTTCAATTTTAGTCCCCGGAGAATCATAAAATTCGACAGGTAATCTGACAATACCCCTAAATTTCAAAGTTTGACCGTTTATGCCCTCAGCGCGAGGCGGGTGTGCTAGCGGCTTGATAGCCAGTTCCAAGAAATTAGCCAAGCTTTCACTCATCAGGCTCAAGTTTGCTCCGGTGTCAACCAAGGTTTGTATGGGGCGTCCGTTTAGGTTCACGAAGATCATAGGCAGTGGTCGGTGTAAAACCGGGGTGTTAACACGGTGCCCCCCTTCATTTCTAGTCTGAGACGGTAAGGTACCGATTAGATGTATCTCGCGATTCCTAGATGTCACGGGTAGCTTTAAAGGGATCGTGACGCTTTTCCCGTTTTGTATAGGCCAAGTAATAGTGTGCTGCCCCAGATCGAGTGAGATTTCCCCAGGAAAGCTAGTCATAAAGTCAGATCCTAGAATGCAATCAACAGTGAGATTGTCCACTACCACAAAGGTCCAATCTTGGATCGGTAAAGATTCCCGATTCTTATGAAATAAAACAGGTGCGGTTACAGTCCCTACAATTTCACACTTCCCACCGTTGGCAGTTTGCAAGTATTGTGGTATTTCTACCGGAAGCACATCTAGTTTGAGTTGTCGCACTAGCCCGGTAGTCATGACTGAGACAAGCGATCCCGTGTCAAACAAGGCATCTACAGTTTGTCCTAAGATCAGTAACGTCATGAGCAGAGGTACCGTTCGTACCATAAGTACAGAGTGCGCGTTGATAGTTCTATTAGGATTCCCTACGATGGAGCATGTTTGAACCTGAGAATTCCCGGTGCTAGCAGCGGAGTGAGAGACTCGGCGTTTTAAAGGGCTCGTTGCTGCGTCAAAGTAAGAAACTAGTGATGAGTCGGTGGTCTCATCTCCTGAGTCTTGTTTCTCAAGTGGCCGTTGGCACGAGAACCGAACTATATGCCGCTCATTCCTATGTTTCTTATCTAAACTCATATCTATAGTGGGAGAGGCACAGTCATTTCGCTCATCAGACAGAAGGTGGACAGAAGCCTCACTATCCTTAGCGTTATAATCTGACATAGAAGAAGCGTAAGACGTATCCCTAGAGATGGTTTTAGAAGTAGCTTGACACCTATTGGCGGCCTTACGTAACTTATCGTAATCTAGAGATCTATTGACGGATCGTAAAGGGATCCGTTCGTCGTTTACCGCTAATGAACCCAATTCGATAGGAGCTTCCTCCTCATCATCGCTAAAAAGTCGTTCCGTTAGCCGGCGGCCGTCTATGAGTGCAGAAATCACCGGAGCCGCCGCGTCGGTGTCAGATTTGCGGTGACACTTACCTCGAATCCGATTTTTAAATTTGCGACCGCAGGGCGTGAGCCAAAAAACTATGACACATCCAATTACCACAATAATAATTATCATGAATAGTCCATGATTAAGTTGTAAGGGTACGAAGGGCAGGTGTACGTACTCCTTCATCTGATCCTGTATTAGGATCCGGGCTTGCTCATTCTCGTATTCGGCAGTTGATAGTACAGTGAAATGTAAACCTAAAGCTACAATAACCTCGGTATAGTTAGTCCGAATGAGGACTCCCGCAGGTGTGGTACGATATTCGGTGGAATTGTCCAAGACCTTCACCTTGACATAATTCTTGCAAGTGCTGAATTCTTTCTCAACCCTATCTTCGGAGAATGAAATAAGAATTTGCAGTCACTTAGCTCTTAGACTCGTAACTATGGCGTTTGGGGGGCAAAACCACAAGCCGGGTGCGGTTTTGCACTCGGTTACATCAATCTCGCGGACTTCACCGGAATCCAACCGTTGAGCATAGTCCGGCATAGTAGCTAGGGTGGTGATGTCGTGTAACCTAGAGTTATATCCCAAATTGTGCACTGCATACAGTGGTCTTACCTCCTGTTCCAGTGGTACAGGGATTTCAAGCATGAATCCGAATCGGAGCGAGTTAAAAGCAATCTTAATAGGATAAACTTTACCGAACTGATAAATAAGACTTGGTTCCTGACTTAACAAAGAGTTGCGCAAAGAGGGATGTGCTTTAATTATCCCCTTCAAGGTCTGCAAGTTGACGAGTCCGGGAGTAATTTCGGAACGCAATCCAGCATGCATCACAGAATTTAGATCCTCACGTAAAGAAGAAGTGAAAATGTGGGCTAACAATTGCATGTAAATTTGCCGCATGTACGGAAATTAGAGCATCTTGCACGAATAATGAGCGTGGTCAAATCTTGAACTGTGTTATGTAAAAAGGCGTAAACTTGCTCATTTGCGTGCACAATTTTCCGAACCAAATCTGTAATTTTGATCTGTTCATCTCGAAGAATATGAAATCCCTGTTCCACAGCGTTCACCTTAGCATCTAGCTTACCTAGGTGATAGGAGTTAGACAAAGTGTTGGCTACACCTCCTATGCCTAATGCGCCAGCTAACAGAAATTCGATAAAACGTTTATGACGCTGTCTGCCTGGCTCTATAGGGGGATAGGAAGTACAAACCCCAGGGGTGGATCGACATAAACTAGCCAATAATTTGGAACAGAAATTTGTGTTCAAAACTCCCGAATAAAGCTTTCGGTATTCCGCTTTTATCTGATCAATTTCTTGTTCCAAAAAATCATGCTGGGGACAACTCTGATTTATCATTCGCACACAATACTGGTCCGTCTTAGCCTTACCCGTATTAAGATCAATACAATCTTCCTCATTGGCCCACTCAGGGGGTTTCCACTGAGGTGAGATAGGGGCACAGCCAATTGTACGATCAGAGCCAGGTACTCAGTTTTCTGAGATATCACCCCTATACCTGCGGGACTCAAGACTGCGCCCCAGCGAGGCAATACAACCGTACCTATCTTAGCTATTTCGTCTGCCAAAAAATGAGACGACCCAGTTTCCGTAGCCGACTGAGCACTAGCGGTCGATAGTAGCAAACCCATCATAAGCCAAAAGATGGGGGTACCGAATTTTCTCAACGAACGGACAGCCGAAAAGATAGACCAAAATGGTAGTAAAAGTAATGAAAAGTCGAAAGCATTTGGTTTCTCGGTTTCCTTCTCGAAAATTTCCAACAATTGATCCGAATAAAGTTCACTCTGAACAGCAACCGTATGGGACTTAGTACTCACTTCCGTTTCGCGAAAACTTTCATAATTTCGCGGCTTTACCTCGTCAGAATTAGAGATAGGAATAAATAGCTCCTCATCAGTTGAGGCTTCAGTACTAGGAGTGAGCGCACCTCTCAGCAAGCAGGGGGGCTCGTAACGTTCCGGCCGGCAAGTACAAACCATGGGCTGCCGATACATCAGAATTTTATGCGAGAAATGCGGTGAAGTGAGACACCTCTTGGCGTGGCGCACACATTGAGGCGAAACCGCTGGCACTGAGCGGGCGGAATATTGGCCAGCCGACCCGGAGTCAGACCGAGGATGTCGGCTGTAGTGAGGCCTGTGGCCGTGATAATCTGAGCGATCACTGCCAGAATAGGCAGAGGATCCTAAGTATTTTCGGTCCCTACCCGGGCTTTCGTGATAGTACCCACTTCCCTGGGCCCTAGACCGGGAGACCGCAAATTTCGGTCCATACTCACGCCTCATTTCTGCGGGAAGATCAGACCGCTGGTCCCTTCGGTCAGTCGGTTGACCATTGTCCCGCCGGTTGTCGGGTCGATAACGCTCATTCCTATACTGCTGATCATAATTTCTATCGTCCCTACGTTCATAATTTCTGTTGTCTCTACTATCATAATTCCCACTATTCCTGTTATCATAACGTTCCCTATTACCATTTCCATTGCTATCATTGTACCTACCACGATCATAATTGTCACGTCCTTGTCCATTTCGATTGTCATAATTTCGATTCCGTTCTGAGTTTCGAAAAGAACCACGGTTAGACTGGAAATTTTGGTTTCTCGCTTGATAAGCTCCTCCTCCCGGCTGTCGGCACTCACGTCGAACGTGTCCGGGCTTATTACAGTTGAAGCAGGTGGTAAAGGGGGGGCAAGTCTCGTGAACGTTCGGTTTTTCCTGCATTGGACGCTTTTTTGGAATTTTCAGCCTCAAACTTTTCAAAGCGAATCTTCAAATCTCTAACAGCTTTTTCTGCTTCGGCGATTGCCGCTGGAGCGTCCTGCTCTGCTCGAAAATTAGGTTCCAAAAAGGACGGGTATCCCTCCCCAGGGTACTCTCCTTCTGCCAATTGAGCTTTCTCGACTGCCTTAGCTAATGAAGTACACCCAGGAGGCACTCTGTTTTTGAGATCAGTTCTCAATCCAAAAAAGAAACAGTCGTAATTTTAACAGTTCAACTTGTTTGTCTGTGAACCCGTACTCCTCCTTAAAGCTAAGGCGCGCATACCTATTTAAACGCATTAAATAATCTGCTGCAGGCTCTCCTTTCTCCTGTTTAACCTGGAACATAAGGGAGGAAGCATGAAGTGCTGTATGCGGGGGTACCATAATCTTCTTTGCCTCTGCAATCAGTTCACTCCAATTACCCCTACTATCTTTGGGTACGGACCGAAAGAGTTCGAGAGCACGTCCTTTCAGAGAACTTGAGAAAGTATGCACTTTTTGCCACTCATCGAAATTCATTACGCTACAAAACCTCTCATATTTTTCGACGTGCTCCTCGAAAGATTCTGAGGAGTGACCATGGTGAATGGGAACTGAACTGAAAGCAGTGGCCACTCCTTGGGCCCTAACTACGGCGTTAAATTCGGTTAAGGTTTTCGTCAGAGCAGTCAAAGCAATGGTTTCGGGTCCAGCCGGTGGCGGCGTGGACGGAGGAGATTCCGGTTGTTCAGGTGGGTTGGGAGGTGTCCCCCCTCCCGTTTCTGCAGGGTCAGGCATTCTAGGTATTACGTAAAGTTATCTTACGTAACTAAACAACTAGATTATGAGACAATATATTATTATCAAGGCAATTATCCGTCACACACAGTTATACCTCAAAATCTATCAGAATAGTGAGTTCTTTTGGAAAAAATTAGGAGCCCAGAATTTTTCAGAGAAAACAAACTTCAATACGTTGCAAATGATCTTTCTAAAAATTCTGTTTTAAAAACTCCAATATTTTTTCCTCCAAAGGCGGGCTCCACATGTAAAGAAAAGGGTATTTGGGGGTCGTTTTCCTTTAGTTCTTGGCGAATTCTTAGCCTTTTCGTGTTAGCTATTGACTTCCAAGCCTCCTAATTCTCTTGCCTAAGATCACAGGGGTCACAGACAGACAGTCTTAAATACACTCTACTAACGGATTCACCCAGACCAGTTTCCAGTTCACAGATTACCAGTAGCTACCTATCTAAACTTCAATAATCATCCGCTCTGACGCAAGATAAGCTGTGAAGAATTCTCGATAAATGAAATTATTAATTTAATTAAATGACATTGATTATGTTCCTACAGATAATATACTTATCTACAGTTTAAAATACAATGACAACAATTATAGGTAAGCATAGACAAAATGCAAGACAGCGCAAAGACAAATCAACACAATACAATCACCCACAATATGGTCAAGAATCAGGTTTGTCTCTAACCTCAAGTTTTAGATCACACCCTTTTAAAAAACCTTACTCATAGAAACTGGTTATTGTCATACTCCTGGTTTGTTAAACTCACAGTTCAAGCTACCTTGTTGATCCTGGTCCGTGTGCGTTGAATCCAGCAAGAGCGGTTGGGCAGGTCCTCGGTGTGGAATAGGGGGTAAGCACAAGATTCGATAAAATGCGAGTATAGAGAAAAGAACACGAGTCGTGGCCGGTCCGTCACAGAAAATAAAATAAAGTAGAATTAACCGGTCTCTCCCAGAATATGGGCCCTCGGTTAAAACTGATGAAACAGACGTACCAACCGGTCTCTCCCACAATGGGCCCTCGGTTGTACCCAACACAAATAGAAGCGTGAAGCGGAGAGTAAAATCAGCACAACCCAATCGTACGGCGGCCAAACCACGACTGATTTGAAATTTGGAGGAAAAATTGAGGTTTGGGGAAGACCTGTCAATCAAGCGCGTGACGTGCAGGAGGCGGAGCTTGCGGCTCCCTTTCGTGTAGTGCGTTTCTCGTGTGTGTGTGTTATCATACGTCACTTCTCCGTGACGTATGAACTCGGCTCTCGGGGTGAAGGAGGCTCCCAAAAATCCCTAACTTGGACGCATTAACCCCACTTAGTTTCCTGGGGAGATAAGTCCCCAAATTTTGATCGTTCTTGCAAACAAACCCATAAATTTCCAAGTGGACTTTTCATTTCAAAACTATTTTCTAAAAGGCACCACGACTGATTTAAAATTTGGGGAAAAATTTGAGGTTTGGGGAAGACCTGTCAATCAAGCGCGTGACGTGCAGGAGGCGGAGCTTGCGGCTCCCTTTCGTGTAGTGCGTTTCTCGTGTGTGTGTGTTATCATACGTCACTTCTCCGTGACGTATGAACTCGGCTCTCGGGGTGAAGGAGGCTCCCAAAAATCCCTAACTTGGACGCATTAACCCCACTTAGTTTCCTGGGGAGATAATTCCCCAAATTTTGATCGTTCTTGCAAACAAACCCATAAATTTCCAAGCGGACTTTTCTTTTCAAAACTATTTTCTAAAAGGCACAAATACGGTCCAGCACACAACTTCAAATAGAACCCGCAGATTCGTGACGACACTCAAATGACTGCAAGAATATACCCAATTTTCCAAAGTATCAAAACAAATCCAAAAGACTTAGCTAGTGACACACACACAAGCATTATCATACAAAACATTTGGTCACAAAACATTCAGTCACAAGAATTATCATACACAAAACATTGGTCAAGGCAAATTTCCCTTACAAGTTAAATATTTTCTTTACAAGTTAAATTTACATTAAAAAATTCAGTCGATTCAATCACATTCTAGCTTTTAAGAGCTTGGACCTAGCATTTCAATTTTTCTATCCTCCACATATATTTTGTTAGGTTCTGATCTGCTACTTGTATTATTGTTAATTAAATCTTATGACAGCTACAATTACTACATTTAATTGTAGTGACACTAGCTAAAAACTATATATCTTGTTAGGTTCTGATCTGCTACTTATATTATTGTTAATTAAATCTTATGACAACTACAATCACTACAAAGACCAATAATGGCCGCTGGTAAATGGTACTGTGTAAAATATGGGGGAGCTAGGGAATTAAACCGCTAAGCTCACGCCCCAAATTTTACAAGCGGAACTGTGCGCAAGAACGCTGACCAGCGACTGCGGTTGGAGATATTTAGTCCAGGCGGCTCTTTCCCACCGACTTGCCTCGCCAAGGGGGGACAGACACTTTTTGGGGGACGCCAACGGGGCGCCTAACAAAAGAAGGACACACGCACGCAAACTAACCTCAGATAATTACCAGCTCCGGGCTAATCCCAGAGCTCTACCTAGCTATAAAAAAGGAGATCAGAACCTAGTTAAAATTTAGCAGCAGTAATTAAGTTAGAAAGGCAAAAGACAACCGGCTGATTTAATGGGAAAATGCAGGACAAGAATTACAACAGGGAAATCCTTCCGGCGATACCCAGATAGGACAAGCAGAAATAGCGGGCTACCCGCACAACAGACAGGAAAGGGCATAAAAGGGAATATCAGCAATGGGGAGGGGACCAGCAACAAATGGGACAATGGGAGAATACAATAAATCTGGGGGAGGGGGTTAGCTAGTAAAGTTAGCCCCAGGGGGAACGGGGGCAACGGGAGAGGGGAAAGTTAGAAGTTAAAGGAAAAAGAAGTAGAAAGGGGTTAATGCTGAAAAAGGGGATTAAAAACTGTAAGTTAGAGGTAATTTTCAAAGGAGAAACAAAAACAGACACTTAAGCTGTTAGGTGTAGGATTGCAAAGGGTGGGGTCCCCAACTTCAATACCCGACCGCGCGATAGATTCAAAAACTCCCCACTGACTATATTAAGTCTAAGTCAGCATCGAAAGGAGACAAACTGGAAAAAACCAGTTTTTGTCAGCGTCTGCTGACGTGCATGATCTGTCTTTGCAGACAGAACATAAAAATTACAATAATTACATAAGGGGGAATTTTTAGAGACCTTTTGGGAATTTTGGGAGAAAAATGGAAAAAGGTGAAATGTAAATGTTGGAAAGGGGGGTGATAGCGCAGTCGCTATCACCCACATTACACCTGGACAATCGGTCATAGTTGCAATTTGAAATGATTTTCCATAGATACGAACAAAATTGTGTAACTTAAGGTTTATCAACTTATGGCCACTGACCGGTGTTTGTATAATCATTTTGTTCTGTTTCTTAAATCAAGGAATCACTGCAGCTTTGTAGACGTTCCAAATTCCAAGCTGACCATTCAGAAATGTGAATAACTCCGACGTACTTATCCATTGCAGTAATTTTGTTTGAGTTTGAAAACAATATTTTTACCCCAGGATATGTTCCTAGGGTTCCCTATCAAAACGTCTAAAGTCAAAACGTCTAACGTTCATAACGTCTACCGACGAAACGTCTAACGACGAAACGTCTACTGACAAAACGTCTAAATTTTCTAAAATTGTGTCACATGTTCAAAACGTCTAAACTTTCCCAACTTTTGGTGATTATTTTTACTTATTTTATATGGGTCTTAATCAGTTTTCCTATAAGTCTTGGGTATTGGTGGCAGGGTCTTGCTAAATCTTGAGTTTGAAGTTCTGGCATTGTTCCAAATATACTTCTTATTTTCTGCATTAGCTTAAGTATTCGACTAGTCATTGACTATTCACTGATTGTATACTGAATGCTGATTACTGACTGTAATCAGTAAAGATGGTGTAACAGATTTCACTGATTGCTGATTACTTATTAATTTTAAGCATAAGTTCTAAAATTTCTAGAATTGAAAACAGTAGCGTAAATTGTAAATTTTGTAAATGTTTCAAGTCATTTGCACACCCTGGCTTTTCAGAAATATTTAAAAACTAAACACATTTAAAATGAAACAATGAGTTTAATTTAATGTGATCTTAAAATATGTACATTTATTTCAAAATAACATTAACCCTTCATATACGAGCACTAATCCCCAGCTGCTAAAAATTATCTGACAACTGTTTCATAGCATATGAAGGACGCTGAATATTTTGGTGGCATTCGCGTCGCGCCACAGCGCCCCTGTAAGCGGTCACGTGATGTAGCTACAGAGATACATTCGTGATACCTGATTTGCTTTCTTTAAAAATGATTTTAGACGTTTTGAACGTGTGACACAATTTTAGAAAAATTAGACGTTTTGTCAGTAGACGTTTCGTCGTTAGACGTTTCGTCGGTAGACGTTATGAACGTTAGACGTTTTGACTTTAGACGTTTCGAACGGACACCGTTCCTAGAGTTACTAATTCGACGACGTCAGAGAAGCATAAACTTGCCATTAGATAATAGGCTGAGGTTTTTAACTCTTTTTTTAAAAGCAGAATAACGATAACAGTTAAATTTAGGATGATAAACGGGGTACTAATCCCAAGATACGGTATAGCTACCACTGTCCGTGACATATCTTTTCAGGTTAATGTAGGTTAATGCAATAAGGTTTGTGTCGATGCCAGTGACAAACTTGGTTAATTAACCGTCTACGTGGTTAATTTCCTAAAAAGCGGAGACCAATGCAAATGATATAACGTAAACAACAGACAGACTTATTATGAACATATACAGAGTGCAAATCCTACAATAGTATCGACTACTAGCTAGCAGCTATATTCAAAAATGTGGGATATAAATGATTCCACGTAGTGTTTATTTGTCTCCGAGCTGCATTCCAAGCATTTATAACAATGACATGTTCTTGTCAACTGCGTCGTGTTCTTGACTGATCGGTCTTGGTAAGAAATTGTGACTTCTGTCATGTCAAACTTAGACGTCGTGGAGTCTGTAATGTAGACACTTCTGTCAAACTTTGCTTTATGCCATACGCATAAACGTTTTTGACGTAACTCGTGCTGCTGGCTGAGGCTATCCATGACAGACTTTCGGGAATTGGCGTTGTCACGAAATATCTCAAAAGCATGTCACAACCAGGTATTGAGTAACACTTGAGTTTGACTTACAAGCACTGAAATCAGTTAGGTTTAGGTCCAGGTCAATTATATTGCTCCGGTATATACTTGAGCTTAAGTAACACTGACAAGCACCCTAAGCTAAATTGCTGTAAATTCCCAAATTCCCAAAAATGTATTCCCTTCCACTAGGCAGTGGCACGCTTTCATCAAGTATGTGCTCATGGCAATTTATTGAATAATTATACTTTCCTTTT
The DNA here is from genome assembly GCA_030248195.1 of Trissonchulus latispiculum. Taxonomy (NCBI): domain Eukaryota; kingdom Metazoa; phylum Nematoda; class Enoplea; order Enoplida; family Ironidae; genus Trissonchulus; species Trissonchulus latispiculum. The sequence continues at coordinate 24,118 of JASAND010025910.1, forward strand.
AATAGGGAAAATGATCATTGCATTTCTTCTCACAATCTATATCCAGATAAGATGCCCGCTTCACCAGGGAACAGTAGGTCCAATAACAGGCCCATCTATACATGAAAATCGTCGGAGCTTTCGTCGTTTTGTCCCCGATTTCCATTTTAGTCTTCGAACGATCTTCAACACAATCATTGTAGCAATCGGTAATGACTCTTCTTTTGCCAGGCAACCGACATCTTTCTTCGCATCGAGAATCTTTTTGTTGCGGCAATATATAACCGATGATGTCAGTGACACAGAAGAGCAAAAGCACTAAGACGTAAAGCATGGTTATTGTCGGCTCTGAAAGTTTTAAAGTCATTTGGGGGATAAATGTGTGCATGAAAAACTGCCAATGAATATTAATGGAGAGTAACTAATTAAATAAATGAAAGAAATACCTTTAGTTCAGTCAGTAACCAGAATTCTTAAGTCAGAACGAATATAGTGAACGTCCCCCCAGACTTTTATCTAGTTAATTCATCGACTGTAGTGAACCTAGCGAGGCCGACGACCTAGGCAAACTGCTAATACTCTGCCCGGCTCTTGCCTCCTGTCGCTTGCAAATCCTGGTGCGTCCCCCTTAATCAGGCCCCTTTGGGAAGCTCCACGATTGGTGGTTTCCTTCTTGCTGAGGACTGGCCTTTTAAAAACCTGCCAATCTTATGCTAACTGATGATTGCATGCGCGAAGAGAGGGTGAGATCTAAACCTATTTAGATATGTAAAACTTAAGCGTGTACTTCCAAAAAATCATGAAGCACGTATATTTTATTGCTTGGAAAAACACAAGACTAAATCTCGCAATATATTTTACTCCCCTATTCACATGAAACAGCAAACTTTACTATTACGTGAACGCCGCATGCTTCTGCTTCCTACACAAAGCATTAGCACATTGTAGTTCCCATACTTATACAATCAATAACTATTCAACCGATAAAATAATCGCTGAATAACATGTTTCAGTAGTTTCCCCGAGAATGATCGTTATGAACCAGATCAAAATGGTACAAAGCTGAGCACTGATAGTTTCCTTCTAATCAGCAGGTATGTGCTCTGCCTGCACGCAAACGACCAACCGGCTGAAAAACTAAACCGCGAACAGCTGTCAGTATGCTCACCCGCCGTATCTTGGCGCGTTGAACTGTTCGTGTCGTTAATGAACACAACGTATAGTTATGTACATAACTGTTTGCTGAACATTGCAGCTGAACGAAACAGCACCTCATCAACTGGAATTTAGTGGGACTTGCTGGTAGTAGAGAGTTGCTTGAATACTTGGTTTCTTAATTTTAAAAGGTTCAGCGGTTGTTGGTTAAAAGCCAACTTTAAGGTTAAAGTTGAAGTAACTATGCTAGTCTTGTTAGCAGAGTAAAGGGTAGCAGAGAAGCTCGTTCACAATATCGATTGGGTTGTCTTGAACGATCACGACGCCCAACTGGATAACCACAGTCGATGCAGCCAGAGCCAGGCAGATCAGTTATCCCAGAGCATTTCGGGAGTGTAAACTAAAACAGATAACTAGCTTACAAAGCAATCACAACTGTGCATCAAGAAGTTGCGTTTTGCGTATCGCTTTCCTGCAAGAACAGTGGCGAATAGTATGCATACTGTTTTGCCAATGTCCATGTTCAAAGCGATACACAGGTTGGGCGCCGAAGAGTTGTCCTGTGCCTTGAATCTAGTTTACTTGTGTATGGCGCACAGATACGAAAATGCAAACTAGTTACCCCGTAAAAAGGAGTAATACCGCTGTAGTGATTGAAATTATTGGGTTAAGCTGGAAAGTTTTTCGGATCTGTAAGCGTTGGTGAAAACCAAATTTTTGTGTTATATTAAATATAGGAATCAAGATATGATCTTTTAAGTGAAAAATGATAAAATTGCTAATTGAACTTATCAAGTCAAGTATCAGTAGAAGAAAAAGTTCATACTCGTAGGATTACACTTTAAATTTTATTCGCATTCTTAAAATTGGACAAACTGCATTAAATTAAAGTCAGTAAAAAATATGAACATTCACGAAATAGACTGCGAGAAAACAATTTAGCATCTAACGCAATAGCCCCTTCGATGACTAACTGTTTAGTAATTCTTAGCGACTGCATTATGGATAACTTTGCTGCATACTTGTACTGCAATAATTTCAACAATGTGGGGTGACGTGTGTTGGCTACAACACATCTGCATTTGACAGCGCCATTTGACCTCATCAGTTTCAACCCGCATCCGACAGCTACTGAAAACCGGATTTGAGTCCTAACATGTATTTCTACACTAGAAACCGGAAAAACGGTTCGGGATGGAGTTAAGGTCACTGGAGAAGAACTGTAATTCCTCCAAGTTGTTAACCACTCCCGTTCAATTATTGTATAGAAAGTTATAGCCTCGATTCGCAACATCATGTTAAAATGAACCTAGTTTTACTCATCGAATTCGATTTTCGTAGGGTTTCATAAGGATGGCTGCAATCCCACCTCCTCCTTGCCAAAACAACGTTCCATGCATTACAGTTTACTCCAAGTTCATGGTTACTGTTCTACTAAGTTTTCTATTTATATGAATTTAGTTTTATTCTTTCATTAGTCCTGGTTCGTTGATGCCAGCAGCCATGCAGTTAGTCAAGCAGTCGACAATAGCTGAGAAGGACTGTGGTTCTGGTGAACTGCATTCATCACCACATTGATTGATCACTCCCTGTCCGACCTTGCCCAAAAGCTCGGTCATAGCATCGATTTGGCTGTTTTGAAGGAGCGCGACTCTGGATTGGACGACCACAGTGGATCCAGTCAGCACGAGGCAGAACAGTAGTCCCACGCAGAGCATTTTGGGAGTATCGTCTAAAACAGATTGTAAAGTAAATAATATTTCAGCAATGAACGAAGCTTGACAAATAATTTGCATAGTCAATATTCAAAGTGATACACAAATTGCTCGCCATTGTCCTGTGCCTTGAATCTAGTTTTACTCATGCATGGCGCAACAACAGGAAAATGCAAATTGTCAGAGTTTAGGGTGCCAGTGCTCATCCCCAGATACTCAGCCGTAGAATAAGAATTGTTACCCACAATGAATACTTATCGAGGTCCCGTTTTGGCCATGGTGCAAGGAATCATATGCAAGCCAAGAAAGTCTGATATAATATTTTGCCAAAGCGTAAGCCACCCACCACTTGCTTCAAGCATGAGGTCAAAATGAAGACGTGATTTAATTGTAGGACCATTGTGGTTGGTCTTTCTTTGAAAAACGCTCTATGCTTCCGTTTCAAATATCAAATTGCTTAACTTTTTAAAGACTCGTCGGCCAAAAGCCATTTGTCTAAAACACCCTGTCTGAATCCCTTGGTGCAAATGTCGTCTTGCTTTTCAAGAAAGAGTAGAGTAGAGTTAAAATTAGCTCGATCCTTTTCAGGTAACAAGTAAAAGAGGAACAGTCAAGCTTGAGTGGAATTAAAACGAGATAAAAGAGTGCAGTTTAACTCTTCTCTACTCCACCCTACCCTTTCCCAAAACCCCTTTCAGTATACTCATCCCATGTGTACAAGAAACGGAATAGCTTAGTTAGATAATCATGACTAAGCTTTCAGCCGATATTTAATTTAGGTTTCTTATAGATCCACAAGTCATAACTAAAAGGTCTGTTACTGACCTGAACTGACTGCAAGAAATAGTAAATAGCAAAACTTCCAGACTTTCTAGACTGAAATTTCAAGCTGCAGCAGACGCATATTTATGGCTTTCGACGGCACTTGTTCCATTGTGTTTTTGTCACCTAGAATACTTATTTGGTGTCATCGTCTTTGTAAACAAATGTACAAATGATGTTTTATTGAATTAAACAGTCAAACTTTTTTATCTATGTCTCATGACTGAACACAAATAAATATTCGAAATGTAAATCTAAGTGTTCTACAGGAACACCGCACACAGTTGTATTGTCAGAAAAGATTAATCTAAATTTGTTTGAAATCGAGAAACCTGTTGTCTGATTTTTTTAAATAAACAGATTAATGCGTCGTTATCTTTTTGAAGAAATTGTTGAAAACGACTGACCATTCCCGATGACAGTTCCAACTGACAGTCATTTCTTAGCGTTAACTTGCGCTCTGAATTTGCAGTGAACCCTAAACGGCTAAACTAATCATTCGGGCTGAATGTTCGAAGCTGTATTGAAGCAAATGGAGATTGAAAACGACAAATAACTTTTATTCGTCAAAATTAATGGACTCTGGTGGCGAAGCTCGTTTTAGTCAAGAACAGCAATACCAATAGAAACACCAATTATTTGTCGGACAAAAGTATAAAGTTAAATCGCTGTAACAAACGCAAAAAACTTTAATTACTTGTTATAATTATAAGAAATTATAAGAGGTATCCTCTTATATCGCTAAATAATCCGTATCTACACAACTAGACAAATGACGGCAAAACTGATAAGTGCATCATCTATTAAAAGATTTTGAGTACACAACCCTAGCAACATTCCGCGGCTACTGTTGTGTTGGTTTTAGGCTTATAGATGTTCCACGGAATGGCACTATATCGGCCAGAATCCTGCTGTCTAGGCGTTACTGTTCTATAACTCCATGGAATATTTCCATGAAGTTGGAAACTGGCTAGCCGTGTCCTTAGCATTGAAGCTTCACACATTCATTACATGTGAAGCATGCTCGCCTTAAATCGATTGACCGGAATCTAGTCAGTCAATTTCAACCGATACACATTCTTCAGAAATTCACCCATTTAGCTGGCAACCGGTTGTCTGGGTTAAAGCTCTAAAATCTTCTACATAATGTCGCCAATAAATTTTTTCATATGTCTAATATGCGGAATCTTGCTGGGTTTGTGTAAAGGCTACGCTAGGCTCAAAATCTTTTGATATGTGCAGAGTTTTCAACTTATTTGGAAGTAACTAGAAAACGAAGGTGTGAAATTTGTATCAATGCAGCTTATGCGACACGGAGCAGTTCAGAATAAAGCGAAGTTTATAGCTGCTGTGAACAATAGAAAGTGGGCAAGTAACGTTGCAATCGGAAAGGGTAACAGACCTAGCAAGGCCACGAGCAAGCATTGCAGTGATTTCTTGCACAATAAATGTGCACCGTAAAAAATGAAACGCTGCGCCGTGGACTAAACGCAAAAACCAAATTTCACTGACTTCAAATTGTTTTCCACTTCCACCGTTTGCATGCGGTTTATTTGAGCACGGACGTTGAAGCGAGCTCCTATGCCTTGACCGGGCCGGGTCTTACCGGTAGAAATTTTGCGGTCGAGACAAACCTGTCACGCGCTACAATTATCAAGCCAGATAACTTAGGTCAGTGGGGTCTCCATAAAGTCAAAGGTCGGTGCCGCCTCCTCATGCTCTGCTTAAATGAATACGTACTTTTGGTGTCAGAAATTGCTAGTTCTGTGCATTGAAAATTACAAAGACAACAATCGACAGTTTAGGTCTCATGGACACTTTTAAGGGCTACCGAGTGGAGCTAAGGTAAGGGCCCAGTCAAGGGTAGATATCGAGATTCGAGTTCAGTTTTCGCAGAGTGTTCCATAACCTGTGTACACCGTATACGTAAGCGAATCACTAAGAAAATTACTCATTGCATTTGTGTTGCAGAAATCAGAAATTCAGTCTTAATCTTCAGCGTAGATTCCATCATAAAAGCATTTCTAAATTGTTTGAAATTCTGGCAAACCTTTTCATTTCACAGCATATTATGTTCATGTTACTTTCAAAAATTAATGATAGGTCTCTCTGAATCCAATTAACGTTAGCATAGTGTCTTTAAATATCTCGGCTCTTTTTCTCACCGGCTTTCTGGGAATAGGTGATTGCAGAAACTGTGCCAGGACAGAAAAAGGTATTCCATGGAAACGAAAAGTATATGTTTGCTTTTTGGATGCAATAATTTTGATAAGTTTAGTCTACCATTCTACAGCACTGTATATAGTACATTATTGAGCGCTACAGTGCAACAGCATCCAAAATTCATTTTGTATCCTGAGACATATTGAGATATATTTAAACATATATATATTACAGCATATATTGAGATACAATGAATACAGATATTGAAAGTCAAGTCAGTCAATTTCAACCGATACACATTCTTCAGAAATTCACCCATTTAGCTGGCAACCGGTTGTCTGGGTTAAAGCTCTAAAATCTTCTACATAATGTCGCCAATAAATTTTTTCATATGTCTAATATGCGGAATCTTGCTGGGTTTGTGTAAAGGCTACGCTAGGCTCAAAATCTTTTGATATGTGCAGAGTTTTCAACTTATTTGGAAGTAACTAGAAAACGAAGGTGTGAAATTTGTATCAATGCAGCTTATGCGACACGGAGCAGTTCAGAATAAAGCGAAGTTTATAGCTGCTGTGAACAATAGAAAGTGGGCAAGTAACGTTGCAATCGGAAAGGGTAACAGACCTAGCAAGGCCACGAGCAAGCATTGCAGTGATTTCTTGCACAATAAAAGAATGATGGCTTAAAGCAGAAGGATTAACCTCGGCCCTGGTCAAGCAGGGGTATAGTGTAGCCATAACGAACGTTAGATAAGATTAAGCGAAGGTTGGTAGGGGTGGCCCAAAAAGGGAAAACAGCACGCAGTCTACCCTTGACTGCATTATAATTATTAAACTATAATCAAAGACTCCTTGAACAATATAAAAATTCACGCTTGGATTTATTGCAAAGAACCCTTTGAACAATACAAAAAGATTCAAGGTTCCATTGGAGTACAACAACTTGGTTCGGCTTATCCACTGACTCCTCAAGGACGGTATCCAGATCAGGGGTTGCCAGGAAACGAAATGTCCGGTTTGTCCACAGAGTAAGCAGCGATCTCGAGCAATTAGATGGCGCTTAGGCGTGAGGTGTTGGTCCAGTCGGGAGTCTTGTGGCCCGGCCCCGTCGAAAGGGCCGCCGAGGAGCCTGGTTCGAAGTATAAACTTGGTGACCAATGACCAGGCTTTCCGTGGTATTCAAACCCAATTCCTACGCTATTACCAACAGACCAAATGTCAGTCCACTACTGAATTTCAGGTACTTAAATTAAAATTAATTCAGCAAAACATGTGGTGTTTTACTAACTCGATACTAACCAGAATGAATCATTGCAACAATTGTTCAGCTTATCTAAACTGATACATTCTAACGTCAGAACAATTCGATACATGTGGGCTTAGATCACAACATTGTACACTTGGATAGCAATCCTCGAAATATCTGTTTTTGATATCTGTAACCCGCAAAACTCCTTAGGTAAAGATTTCCGACTAAAAATGGACACTTTGAAATTTTACCTGGGGTCGCTGGTGTTCTCATTACATCCTCCACACCACGCAAACGCATTCAAACTACACAATCTCCAAACCCTCCCTCAAGGTTTCGTTCAGAACCGCTAAACTTACAACCAATTCTCTCCACAACCTCATGACCTATTCCCTCCACTAAGCCTCCATTTTATGATCTGTTAATACTAGAATAATAACTTGTCTCCGAACACATTTTGTGGGCGTACTTATTTACTTGCACTTTCACTATACACAATAAGGTCAATGGCAGATTTCATATCCGAATTTAGTTTTGTGCAAAGTTTGCCATAACCTAATGTAACAACAGTAGGCAGCACAGTAATGAAATCGTTTCATTTGCGTTGGGGAAATCAGAAACACTGTCTTGAATTTTTGCGTAGATCACATTTTTATATTTCCGCTTTCACAAAAGCATTTCTCAATTCTTTGATATTCTGCCAAATCTTCTTAGTTTCTTAGCATGCTACGCCCAATCATGTTATCCTCAAAACTAATAATAGGTCTCTCGGAATCCAATTAACATTAGCATAGCCAGCAATTTCGCATTTCATTTTTCTTATAGGCTTACCGGCAATTGACGGTGGCAGTATTGGCAATGCCTGGCGTAAATGAAACAGTGCTGTGGACGGCCAGTCTTATTTCGTGGAAACATAAAGTGTATTTCTGCTTTGTGAATGCATTTATTTTGATAAGTTTACAATTTTACAGCATCGTATGGTACATCATTGCACGATACAGGGCAACAACATTCAAGAACTCATTTTACATTCTTGCTCTAAGCTTAGGAATTTGTGATATGCTCATGCTTGCGAACCAACTGTTCTATAAAACGACAGTAGCTTTCGTGGGCGAAAATAATATTGGCGATATCATTCGTTTTCTCTTTGGATTGGCATACGTCTTTTTGGCCTGGTGTGACAATTTAAATGTGCTGCTGATATGCATAAATAGGCTTGTAGCTGTGGTAGCACTCACTGCGTATCATAAATACTTCAACGACTCCAGAGCATGGGTTTCAATCGCAATGGTTTTGATGATCTCTACTGTACAAGTGTCACTGTTGACTTCTGTAGAATGTTCATTAAGCATGCCGTACGGTATGATGTTTCGTATAATGTGTCAAACAAAGTCGTCGGCCGAATGGGTACTTCTCTACTACCAACTCTGCTCTCTCATAACCTATACAAGTGTACCTTTCATGTACACAACGATTTTTGTTTTTGTCAAAAAGTCAACACATACTAGCCAAGATGAAAAGCTGTTGGCACTTCAATTTGGACTGATCGCTTTTGTTAATTTCACTATATTCATTTCTTACTGGATTTCTGAAAAGTTGCTACAGAGAAAGGTTATATCGACAACTACGGCTGACATTGTCCTGGGGACTTCAGCTGCCCTAAATTATGGCATAAACCCGTACATTTACGCTTATTTCAGCAGTGACGTTCGGTCGAAACTGAAAGCTTTAGTTGCCAGATGGTTCGGAAAATCAAACAAAGTAATAACCTTGAGTGTAACCAGCCGATCTGGCAAACCAGTACGGGAAGGGACCAAAGCTTAGGCGGCAGATATGGAAGCAAGACTACAATCACTACAATCAATTTGGACAGATGGCTGTATTTCTGAACGCTTGGTCCAAGCATAAATTGAACGTTTGACAATATAGTTAGAATGGGAATATCGGCTTTAGTGTTGTGGCACATGTTGCATTTTAGGACTACATGGACCATCTTCGAATCCATGTCAACAAACCGACTTTGTAGATTTATCACCTATAGCATCAGTATAATTTAACAAATAACATGTTAGAACCTATATGTCTGTCTCTCTAATATGCTTATATGCTTTTCTACTTGCAAATTTAAACTCACTTGGACACTTTGTTCAATAACAACTAAATGCATTGCCATTCCCTAATCTTGATTTGTCATTTGTCGTTAGCATATTATTTCAACATACCTACTATTTGTCTCTAAACTCTGCGAATATCGACAGTTGATTCGAGCTCGCCGACAACTTGGAGAACCTGACATCCGAACTCCGGCGCATCCATTGCGTCAGCTATCAATGATCATTTTTGCTATGATAGGAGGACGTGTAGGAAAGAGACACTTTTCATATTTGCTCTATCGCTCCAGAGAATCAACCAAATGGCACAGTGTCAGTGAACTATCTGTCGGCGTATGAGAGCAAACCAACAAAGATATCTGAACTACTGCGAATTTCTGTCCTGGCAGAAATCAATCGTGTATAACTCTAAACAGAACTGTATTTCCGACTAAGTTATAAATTGAATAAGTAGAGATACGTAAAGTGTGTAATGCATCGACAGATATGTTCAATACATCTGTGCCGGTATTGTGACAGCACCTGGCAATAAATTTAAGAAGACTGGTTTCCTTCAAAAGGTTTTGATGTAACGAAAATTCCCTTCAAAAAGTAACTGATTTTGGCGTCGAGTAAAATTGCCTGAAGTAATTTGAATTATTAGAAATAAAACTGTGATTTAAAAGCAAAAACTGTTAGTGTACAGACCTCATTCCAGCCATGATAGGAAATCGAGCAATCCGGCCGCCTGTTGATGAACTGTCAAGCAAAAGCTTTCCTTGGATTTCCTTGAATTAGTTTCGGAATGCTAAAGAACCTAGAAGACGTAGTTTGAAAATTTGTTTTTCGGAAGAAATGAAGTCAGTTATGCTGAAGGTTTCTTTAAGTGACACCACCATTTTAGGTAATTTCTGCTGAAATTTAAACTGACTTATATTAATTAACTTATCGCAATGGCCATAATTCATTGAAACTTCTGTTTGGATGGGAACTCCTTCTATCCTGGTGGGCCAGTCGCTTCGCGAACGAGAACACCTCGACCGTAAAAAATGAAACGCTGCGCCGTGGACTAAACGCAAAAACCAAATTTCACTGACTTCAAATTGTTTTCCACTTCCACCGTTTGCATGCGGTTTATTTGAGCACGGACGTTGAAGCGAGCTCCTATGCCTTGACCGGGCCGGGTCTTACCGGTAGAAATTTTGCGGTCGAGACAAACCTGTCACGCGCTACAATTATCAAGCCAGATAACTTAGGTCAGTGGGGTCTCCATAAAGTCAAAGGTCGGTGCCGCCTCCTCATGCTCTGCTTAAATGAATACGTACTTTTGGTGTCAGAAATTGCTAGTTCTGTGCATTGAAAATTACAAAGACAACAATCGACAGTTTAGGTCTCATGGACACTTTTAAGGGCTACCGAGTGGAGCTAAGGTAAGGGCCCAGTCAAGGGTAGATATCGAGATTCGAGTTCAGTTTTCGCAGAGTGTTCCATAACCTGTGTACACCGTATACGTAAGCGAATCACTAAGAAAATTACTCATTGCATTTGTGTTGCAGAAATCAGAAATTCAGTCTTAATCTTCAGCGTAGATTCCATCATAAAAGCATTTCTAAATTGTTTGAAATTCTGGCAAACCTTTTCATTTCACAGCATATTATGTTCATGTTACTTTCAAAAATTAATGATAGGTCTCTCTGAATCCAATTAACGTTAGCATAGTGTCTTTAAATATCTCGGCTCTTTTTCTCACCGGCTTTCTGGGAATAGGTGATTGCAGAAACTGTGCCAGGACAGAAAAAGGTATTCCATGGAAACGAAAAGTATATGTTTGCTTTTTGGATGCAATAATTTTGATAAGTTTAGTCTACCATTCTACAGCACTGTATATAGTACATTATTGAGCGCTACAGTGCAACAGCATCCAAAATTCATTTTGTATCCTGAGACATATTGAGATATATTTAAACATATATATATTACAGCATATATTGAGATACAATGAATACAGATATTGAAAGTCATGTGGCCAACTTTGCAACAAGTTTATTGAATTTATTTGATGGAATTGTGTATAAATTCATTGCAACGAAAATCAAACCAGTTATATTTAAATCTTAATTACAAAAAATTAAAATTCATTTATCCTAAACGACTGCATAAGCACATTTGGTTTATTGGGTTTTCGGTCCTTTCCAGGGAGCAGACAATTAGCTATGCAGATCGCTTAAGCCGGAAGGAATACTGGAGTCCCGCATCGCTGAAGACATTGACTTTGCAATCCTTTTCCGACTTTGCTGGAAAGTTCGTTCGCAATATCCAGGTCATCGTTGTAGACTCCGGATTGGACAACCACAGGCGATGCAGTCAAGAGTATGCAAATGAAAAATCCCATACAAAGCATTTTGGTAGGGGTATGTATAAAATTTCTTAAAAGGATAATCTTTTAAATTTTTTTAAAATTTTAATTTAAGATTTTAAAGATCACAATTGGGCGAGTAGGAAATACCCTGCGCCTTAAAGTATAGGCAAACGTTAGCACCAATTTCTAGATGTTTTTACATTTTTCCAGACAGTTTGTCACTATTGGGCGGGACTGGTGAAACTTTCAAATCTCAAATTGAATACAATTCGTCCAAATTTTAGTTTGAGGCACGGCGTCTCCAATAAAGCTAATTTATATTACACACATTCTAAACCTTAACAGAATAAAGCTTTCTTCGATAACTTTAAAACAATGCTGGATTTTATCAAACGTGAAATATCACGAATGTTCCCATGTTATTTTTAAGTGGGCTGAATAACTATTGAACTGTAGAAATAAGCAGTGATTAGCATAATGCATCAGTAACATTACACTTTCAGTATAAGCTGAAACCAGAATGATAATGTATATCGAATATCAAATAGTAACAGCATTATCTAATAATAAAGGTATTGCTTATTACAGTATTACTCACGCACAGCATGGGCCAGTTTCATAAAGAACCATTTCGAGTTCTCGAGTTCTCAAGTTCTCGACTAGTTTGTTTTCAGTGACAGCAGCCTCTTCTGTATTAAAAATTATACGTAAATGTATCTACGGACTATTTTATGGTGATTTATTTAGTCAACTATGCAAATTATTGAAGCAGGAAGAAAAAATTAATAAATTTAAATTTTCAAAAGTTTCTTGAGTAGGTCTCAAGTTGGCAAAAATTTCTCTGGTCGAAATCGCCCAGAGAACATGACTCGAGAACTCGAGAACTTTTTCAGCGTGATTAGCAATGCGACTTGCGGATCTCGAAAACTTTCAGCGAAGTTTAGATACTAGACTCGAGAACACGAGAACATTTTTATGAAACTGGCCCCAGGTATTTCGAGCTCTACCGCACAAGCATAGAACGAGTGAGAGTACCCTTGTTTCGACCACGTACTGTCTGGGTGTGGGTCAGCCATTAGCGAATAGATCGTGGTTATTGCTCTGATAACAGAAAGAATCGAAATCGGGTGGGATTTGAAGATTTTAATCTTTACCTTAATACTGCTGCTGTAGACAATTACCACTTACGATTTTCAGTTCCAATATCGTTTTCAAACTGACTTCCTTTGGTCTACTACCAGTTCTTGTTAGTTAGAGATCCATCACATAATAAGCTTAACGTACATCCGTTAATTTTCTTGGACAAAGTATTAGTCAGATTTACTTATCTTTTGTCAGCCACTTCACCCCGGTCTGCATTCCGATTAGGTATAGTGCAAAATTATTTTTAAACATTGACACAAATATCTAGTTTCACCTAACATTCAATTCTGTAATCTACGTAAGTAACTAACCGTCTTAGCGTTAATCTAAGCTTTAGAGCACAAGCAATATGCTCAGCACAAGGGGTTCATACTACGATTTTTGGGATAACACATATTTTTTGGGATTCAGACAGTGCATGACTTTAATATAATTTGCAACTCCATTCATGTATTTAGGAACTGTGTCAAAAATCATCTTGAAATTAAGCATGTACACGATTTATTTACACGAATTTATTCGTGTAGAAATCGTGTAATCGGCTTGTTCGAAGTCAACATTTGAAGTTTTTCCTAAGCTTTGCCTTAAAGTCAGTGCTATAATAACAGCACAGAAGCTGAAGGTTATTCATTATCCTGCATTAAAGTTAGCAGCTGTTGGTTATTGTCAAAGAGGAAAAAACTAAAGTCAAGACATAGCTACAAAACTAAACGTTTAGAAATCGTGTAAATCTGACAAAAAACGTGTCAAGAATCGTGTAAATTTTATCGTTTACACGATTTTATTTTTGAGACGGTTCCTTAACTGTTTTAACTGACTATTAAAACTTTTCCTTTTTGCAGAATAAACCGAAATAAGTGTTTTCGGATTTGTGCATTTTGGCAGCATTAAACAAAAGGGGTTAACTAAATCTAAGCCCATTATATTTGTCCTTTGAACTAAACCCAATTGAAAATGGAATACACCAACATTTAATAATTAAGGTCACAATGATTGTCCTGGCGCGACAGGACTTGACTTGTGCTTCTAAAAAAGGTAAAAGGTAAAGGTTTCTCCTGGAGAAGTCTCCCACCTTTGAAGGGTATAGGGAGGGTGCCGTGCTCATCCCCGGTTTCATTGCCCTTGAGCCAGGAGTGCAGTGCTTCTAAACTGCATATACTCTAAAGATCTAATATATACTAGTCTAGTTGCCGGGGTAACTGAGTGGTTACACTAGCCAATATTTCGTCTGGACAGTGGACACCTTTCTTCACATCTTTCACTTCTGATTTCAACCTTTCACAAGAATTCCCAAAGATATTGGAGTTCACGTAGCCGCAGCATTTATTTGTTGCAATTGTTTATAAATTTATTGCAACGAAAATCAAACAGTATCCTCTCTGTTATATTTATATTTTAATCAGTTACATTTAAATATTAACTACAAAACAATAAGATTTATTTATTGCAAATGATTGCATCCGGTCATTTGGGTGGTTCTTGATTCGTCCAAAAGAGCAGACAGCCAGCCATGCAGTCGACAAAACGTGGCAAAGATTCTGGTTTTATGCACTGATAAAGACACCTCTCTTGCAATACCTTTCCGACTTGGCTGAATATTTCGTTCACAATATCAATTGAACTGCCTTGTATCGAGACCCCGGATTGGACAACCACAGGCGATGCAGCTAAGATTATGCAAATGAGCAATCCTATGCAGAGCATTTTGATGGTGGTATCTATAAAATTTCTTAAAAGGATAATGTTTTAAAAGGATTCTTTTTAAATCGCAATTGTACGGAGGGGGCTGGCTTATAAATGCGCACGCATTTTTAGAAAAGCTCATGGCGAACATTCTATTCCTATAACGTTCACCAATATTTCAGCATATGGTTTTTCAAAATTTCGGGGTTCTTTCCGTAAAAATTATTTTTAATTGACATGTGTACACACGCTATGGGGTAGGGTAGGGTAGCATAACAGTACCCAGAATAAAGCTAATTTATATAACGCACATGCTAAATCTTCTCAGAATAAAGTGTTCTTTGATAAACTGTCAGCTTTAACACAGTCCTGGATTTTATCCAACGTGAAATATCACTAATGTTCCCATGTCAGTTTTAGTGGATTCAAATTTGAATAACTACTGAACCGTTGAAATAAACAGGCATAACGCTTCAGCAACACTACATTTTCCGTGAGAGACCTTTCAAATCAGAATAATAACGTATATCGAATAAGATCGAATACATCCAGAAAATGAAGTAAAGGAAGGATACAAGGCATTAATCATAAGAAATAATGATAAACGTCTGCCTGCAGACACTAAGGTCGAAGTCCCAGTCCGAACAGGACAGAGCCAATGGGCGCTGTGAGCCTGTATTTCTCTGTGAATAACATTGAATAATAACAGCAATATCGAATGTACTCTTGATATTATTAATATCCAATACTGTTTCTAGCACTTTGCAAACCTAATACTGTAGCGCTTCTACCAGGGATGGCGGACCAAGAAGAAACCAAGGACAAGCCCGAACGAAAGGCGTCAGTCACCCTTGTACCCACGAAACCAGGACCTAGAAGAGAAAAGGGAAGAGGGAGGTTCAGCTTTTCACTCACCATTGAAAGTAAAGAATTGGCCCAGCCGAGTTTCGAACCACGGCCCTCCTGATCCGGAAACAGACATGCTACCGCTACGCTACGCTATGCTACAGCCCATCAGCTGAACTCCCATTGCAGGCTTATCAATCTTTCCTATGCCTGCTTCCCTTATATCTCCCCCTGGTTTCCTTTAGATTAGGAAGCGCTGAGTGTCTTACTCTTCCTATTATAAACTCTTCCTTATATTGATCACTAGAAATAATCTCAAAGGTTGTAAACAGCAAAAATGTTCGTTGGGAACGTTGCTTTCGGACGTCTCCATTGCAAATGCGTTGGCGGCGAATACGTGTCCGTAAGTGACTAGAACAGTATGTCGTATTCAGACCGCCTCAACTTGCAGTAATCCAAATTTAGGAGAAGCAGTCAGGGTACATGGCTGAGTCAAAGCTAGTTACAGACCGGTGGCTGAAGCTCAGCAGGCGCCTTTTGCATCAGCAGCCTTCGCTGTTCCTTCGTTGCACTCTGTTACAGGTTTCCTCTTCTATCCCGGCTTTATTTTAATCCTCACCATCGATGTTCTCAAAATTTATGCTTCTGCTAAGAAGGTAGGGAAGACTTGGAAGCTTTTTTGATTTCGATGTTTCACTGATTGATGTTTCGCATAATGTGTCAAACGAAGTCGTCGGCCGAATGGGTACTTCTATACTACCAACTGTGTTCTCTCGTAACTTATACAAGTGTTCCTTTCATGTACGCAACAATTTTTGTTTTTGTCAAGAAATCAACACACACTAGCCAGGATGAAAAGCTGTTGGCTCTTCAGTTTGGAATGATCGCCTTCGTTAATTTCACCATATTCATTTCTTACTGGATTTCTGAAGAGTTGCTACAGAGAAAGGTTATATCGACAACTACGGCTGACATTGTCCTAGGGACTTCAGCTGCCCTAAATTATGGCATAAATCCGTACATTTACGCCTATTTCAGCAGTGACGTACGGTCTAAATTAAAAGTTTTAGTTGCCAGATGGTTCGGAAAATCAAACAAAGTAATAACTTTGAGTGTAACCAGCCGATCTGGCAAACCAGTACGAGGAGGGACCCAAGCTTAGGCGGCAGATATGGAAGCAAGAATACATTTACATCACTGAAATCAATTTGGAACAGATGGCTATGCGGCAAAACACTTTGGAGCAAGCACAAATTGTAAAGAAATGAAGAAACAACTGACTACTTGAAGCTAATATATTAAATTACAAAGTATCTCATCTTAAGTTGGACTTTGAGTTTTGTTCTACCACATTATATTATCACCTGTTTCAATATAGTCAATTACATACCACTGCGCATCTGCTTTACATGGTAGCAGAAAATGGAATCAAAATCGCAAATTTCAACGGATCGTTGCTTTCGGTGCGGCAGGGATAGTCCCAATGGATTTAGATGCGATGCTTGGGGGAACTGGATTTGTCAGGACTGTATTAACGAGGTGGACAATGGATCTTTGACGGACTCTCTATACTGGGCATTGGTGGATTTGAAGGAATTTCCTTGGGAATGTGACGGGTATTCAGACATCCCCCTTCCGATGCAACTGCTGCGGTCCGGGTCCTTCTCCTGGAAGGAATTGGACAACCTCAATTGTGGCCCAGCAAAGATTGGAAGGCGGCCCGGGAACCCCCACCCAATTCCTGCCCCCCACCCTTAACCCCAGTCCTAGCCCCTCAACCGTAGCCGTTGGTGACCCTATGGCTACAAAGACAAAGAGTGACAACGGCATGATCCAAGTCATGATAAAGCTCATCGAAGGACAAGAAAGAGAGCGAAAGCAGGACTTGGAAAGATTAGAAAGAATGAGGGCTGAAGACCTGGAAAGATCAGAAACTCAAAGAAGGGAATTCATGGAAGCTCAAAGAGAGCAAATGGCGGTTCTGACCAGGTTGTTTACAAATACCCCATTCGCGGGACAAAGACCATCTCAGGAGGATTCAAGCGGTGAGAGTAGGCGTTCTGTTGGAGTAGCTAAGTTACCAAAAGTTCAATTTCCAAACTTTTCTGGTGACAAATTAGAATGGTTAAACTTTTGGGAGTCTTTCCATATAAACATTGATTCCCAACCACAACTTCAGGACAAACAAAAGCTTGACTATTTGTTTCAAGTTCTCAAGGGTCAAGCCAGAGATAAGGTGAAAGGTCTGTCTGTTGAAGGCAACAGCTACGCAGAGTCTATAAAAATCCTTCAAGAAGAGTATGGTCAACCCGAAGAACTGATTGAAGCTAGGCTAACGGCATTCCAGGCAATGCCACCGGTCAAATAAAATTGTGCTAACCTTGAACAATTCGTAGACGAGGTTAGGGCCACAACTGCAACACTGACCAAAATGGAAGTTCCAAAAGCAGAATTAGATTTTCAAGTATATTCAATGATGGCCAAGCTGCCTAGCTCATTGCAGAGTGAAATCAAGCGAATCTGGGTCATAAGAGGAACCAACAGAAAAACTTTGGAAATACAAGACTTCATAGAAATATTGTCAGAGATCCGGGCTCTCTACGTCACTCAAACCAAAAAAGATAGAGAGGTAAAAGAGAAGGATGGAGTTGGTTGTCTTTCAACTGCGGCTTCGCTTTTCCAATCTCAAAGGAAAGAAGGGGCTCGTACCAGTAGGAAGTGTGTTTTTGTGGTGATTGCCAACACTACAGCGACGACTGCAAAGTAGTTGAGGATATCAGCCAACGCCGGAATATGTTGTAGACTGAAGGTCGATGCTTCATTTGCCTCAGCACTCAACACCTGTCGAAAGATTGTCGGAAGAATAAGAAATGCTACCATTGCAAGAAACATGGGCATCATTCCAGTCTATGCAATACGAAGGAGCCGCCGTCAGTTGGTACTCAGCAACCCGTCGTGCACGGAATCGCCAACAACTCAGGATGAAGATATGGGGCAATTCCAAACTTTCCTGGCTGGTAACGCCCAGGCAGATGGTATTATCATGACGACTTGTGCCACAAAGGTTAGTAATCCAGCAACCCAAAGAAGTAAGCTACAGAATATATACTTCGATGCTGGAGCAAGATATACGTGCATAGACAAGTCTTCAGCCGAAGATCTTGGCTTCGTTCCCATTAGGGATATGATCCTTAACACAGCTCGCTTCAATGCCTGTGTGGTGGAAAAAGTGAAAGCACAACTGGTAGAGTTGGTGGTGCATGGAGAAGACCAATTTCAACTCAAAATCAAGGCATACGCAGTTCCAGGGATGGCTCCTCCATTGCCAATTTATCTAATTCGACTGAATTCTCAATCCTGGCAAACAGTGAAGAAGTTTAAGCCGAAAAATGCCCCTCCAAAGACGGTCCAGCATATGAAAATCGAAATACTGTTAGGCATGGATCATTGGAACATGATCTTGGGTCCAAAAATATCCAATTCAATTCAGTTGGAAGGCGCGTTGGTTCTGCATCACACTCCATTGGGATCAATATTGTCCGGCAATACAATTACGCAGAAGCCTCCGGTGCCTACGACTGCTACCACATTTGTGTGCAGCACTAGTGCAGATATAGCCGACTTATGGAAGCTTGATACACAGGGAATTAAAGAAGGTGAAAGTACGGAGAACAAGGAATTCTTCGGCAATCAACTCATCAAGAATTTCAGGGAAACCACTTTCATCGAAGAAGATAGATACTTCGTTCAATGGCCTTGGAAGGTGGCTAATCCTGAAATCGGCACTAACTACCGCAAGGCTAAATTCCGTCTTCACATTACACTGGACACACTGTTGGCTAATCCTGATGAACTGGGCAATTTCGACACTTACAATGGAATCATCATGGATCAACTGGCCAAAAATGTAATTGAACCTATCGATGACAAGGCTACGCCAGAAGGGTTGGTTCACTACATCGCTCACTTCCCACACATCAAGAAAGACGAACCACCACGAAAGTAAGAATTGTCTACGATGCTTCGGCGAAAACCAGGGGTGGAAACTGCCTGAACGACCTCATTCACACTGGCGCGAACTATCTAGAAGATCTGGGTGGCCACTACTGCGATTTCGTTTACATCCTATCGCGATGACTTCAGACATCGAAAAGGCTTTTCTACAAGTTGGGTTGCAGAAGAGAGATCGAGAAAGCACCCGGTTTCTGTGGCTTGAGGAGCCTGAGAAGCGAACGGCCCATGAAAATATCCAGCATTACCGGTTCACAAGAATACCGTTCGGAATAGTGGCGTCTCTGTTTCTGTTGGGTGCCACTATTGACTTTCATTTGGACCTCAATCCCTGCGACGTTGCGAAGAAAATCAAAGGAAATATATACATGGACAACGTATTCATTGGCGCTGCGGATGCCGAAGAAGCAGTGAAACTTTACAGACAAGCGAAGAATTTATTCAGAAAGGCGTCAATGAATCTCCACGAATGGTCAACCAACAACAAACCATTGTCAGAACAATTTTCCAAATCTGATGTGGTGAAAGATGCATGCGTCAAGGTCTTGGGAATCCAGTGGAATACAACAACGGACATGATATAAGTGAAGTATAAGCCGAGAACGATGGGAAGTTTGGTCACCAAGAGAACCATACTACATCAAGTCGCCAAGGTTTTTGACCCTTTGGGATTTCTAGCACCAATCACTGTTAAAGGAAAAATCATGCTGCAACAATTATGGAAGGAAGGCTTTGGTTGGGATGACGAATTACCCAGTCAAAAAGTTAACGAGTGGCGAAAAATAATGGCCGACATGATGGAAAGCGCAAAGATTCAGATGCCGAGATATCTGTTAGATGGAAAAGTCAAGGCTCCAATATATCTGGTGTGTTGTAGTGACGCCAGTAACGTGGCATATGCCTGCGTTGTCTACTTGGTTCATCGTAAGCAGTGACACATTGTCTTTGGAAAAGCAAGGGTTTCCCCTAGCCGTCCACAGATGACAATACCTCGCTTAGAATTGCTTGGTGCCTTAACTGGCGCACGGTTACTTCGCTTTACAGCCAAGCATATCCGCGTGCCAGTTCAAGGATTGTCTCTCTCGACTGATTCTCAAATTGTTTTGCACTGGATTCATTCAACAAAAGGTCTTGGCCCATACGTACAACGAAGAGTGTCAGAGATAAAAGGAGAAGGCGACATCAAGTTTGGCTATATAGAGTCCAAGGAAAACCCTGCTGATCTCGCTTCAAGAGGTACATCAGGCGAAATGCTGTTATCATCACACTGGTTTAATGGGCCATCCTTTATTGTCACGGATCCCTCGTCCTGGGCGTACTGGCCCAATCCCAAAGACGATACGTCCGATCAGTTTCCGCCAATAGTTACCAAAGTTGCTCATGAATTCAGTGTAGATGTGGATGTCTCGGAAACGCCACCTTACGGAATTGACATTCATAGATTCTCGACTCTCAAAAAGCTTCTTCGAGTAACGGCTTACTGTACAAGATCCATCCATAGGATTAAAAAGCCAGAAGGTTCCGTATTCGCTTGTTCCTGGAGGAAACGAGATGAAGGCAGCAAGCAGGGTGTGGGTGATCAGTATTCAAAAGACTGTCTTCCACAACGAAATTCAAGTCTTCAGGGAAGAAAAGAAACTGACCAAGCTCGCTAAGCAACTGGATTTATTTTTGGACGACGGGATTCTTCGTTGTGGTGGGCGTCTCGCAAATGCCCCGGTTGCTGTAGAGACCAAGTTTCCAATACTTCTCCCAAGATTGCATAAGTTCACAAGTCTGGTAATTGAAGATGCTCACACAGCTGTCAAACATTTTGGCGGAAGACACACCTTGGTGGAAGTGAGAAAACCCTATTGGATACCCCAGGGCCTTTCACGGGTGAAAAATGTCCTTAGAAGCTGCCGAATTAACAGAAGATCGGAGGGGTCAACTTTCCGCCCCCCTAAAATGGGGCGAATTCCTGAAGAAAGGCTCTCCAAACAAGCTGCCTTCACAAATACAGGAATGGATTATATGGGTCCTCTTTATGTGAAAGAACGTTCGGCAGACTCTTCAAAAGTTTGGATTGCCTTGTTCACCTGCTTCTCTACGAGAGCAATCCATCTAGAAGTAGTGAAAGACTGCAGTGCAGAGTCTGCTGTTCATGCTATTCAAAGATTTATCACCCGTAGAGGTGTACCACGGTACATACTTAGCGATAATGCTACCCAGTTTTCAAAGGCATCAAAGATATTCAACAGTATCTGGGAAGACAGCATGGATAGCAAGAATCTGAATGCTCGGCTGACTAAACTGTTTGATGAGCATGAAATCATTTGGCAAACCATTCCAGAAAGGTCCCCGTGGGATGGAGGGTTCTACGAACGCTTGGTAGGTCTGGTAAAAAGAGCCCTAAAGAAACAACTTTGGAGATCTGCCATGACAAGTGAGGCTTTCGTTACTCTCGTCACAGAGATCGAAGGCACCCTGAATTCAAAACCGCTGATAGCGCCAGAAGCTGACTTCGAGTATGGTCAAATGATCACTCCAGCTAACTTCATAGCCCCCTATTCCTGTCTGTACCTACCACCTGAAGATAAAGAGCTTGCCGACGATCCCGACTACGTTCCTCCTGAACTGACGAGGAGCACGATAAAGAAAATGTACAAAGAAAAAGAAAGAAAGCTTGATCAGTTCTGGAAAGTCTGGGAAGGACCATACCTACATGAGCTCAGGGAGGCTCAGAAAAGTCATTTCCGGGCCCTAAAAGGGGAAGTTGGCCGGGCACCGGTGGTTGGCGAGGTTGTTATGTTGAAAGAGCCTTCCCCTAGGGTAACGTGGAATCTGGTACGGATTGTTGAACTTTTACCATCCGAGGACGGGACAATTCGTTTTGTGAAGGTGGTTTTCCCAAACGGTTACTGTTCCCGTCGGGGTGTCAAAGACTTAGTACCCTTGGAATTGTCCCTATCTCCTCCCACGGCTACCCCTACCGATGCTGTCCCTACAGACTTTGGGAAACCATAGACTCAGGACTATGCGGTGGACTCAGCACAGGATGTAAAGAAATGAAGAAACAACTGACTACTTGAAGCTAATATATTAAATTACAAAATATCTTATCTTAAGTTGGACTTTGTGTTTTGTTCTACCATATTATATTATCACTTGTTTCAATATAGTCAATTACATACCACTGCGCATCTGCTTTACACAAATTGAACGTTTGACAATAGTGTGAAGTTTGACTATACGAATCTTAATAAAATGCTGTTGCCTTCTCTTTTGACTACAAGGAAAAGACTAGATCACAAGTAGGGTTGTGCCAGGGCCGTGAAGCGGGCTTCGGGCTCGGGCCGGGCTCGGGCTCGGGCCGGCCCGATACCGGCCCGGCCCGAGTTTTTAATGAGACGGCCCGGCCCGAGCCCGGCCCGAGTTCTCTGTTGAGCCCGGCCCGACTCTGGCCGCTCGGGCCGTTCGGGCCACTCGGGCCGCTCGGGCCACTCGGGCCGCTCGGGCCTATCGGGCTTTCCGGGCTATTTGAGTAGTTTGTCATTACTGAAAAATATTGATTTTTTCGTTGTGACTTGTGGCGTGGCTTCCTTTGTTCACACACTGTTGTCTTCTTCGGTGCTTATACACGCAATACCCATACATATATACATACGTATCTGAATTGATACATTTGATGCGAACTATATATACACAAGTTTAGAACATATTTCTACTATCCAAATTAGCAAGCAGATTGCGAAATGCTAAACTTCATGCAGGTTTTCTCTACCTGCATTCTGCAAAAAGTTGTGGATTAGTTAGCGGTAAATTGTAGACAAACCCTGGTCTGGTAAAAGGAAGCTAACGCTTACCAGTAAAGCTTTGCCAAATTCCCACTTTTTAGTCAGTGGTCAATTATGTGTTTAAATTTGCTACATATAAGCTGTGTGATGGTTTATTTTTATTCTTTTTTTGGATGATTCAATACTTAACCGAAAATCTTACTTACAATTTACAAGATACATAAACTTTATAGCTCCAGTATGTGGTCACAAATTAATGCTCAGAGCATTATCTGAAAATTATGAAATGAAAAGCTTCTAACAATATCTAATGTTGCACTGAAGTTACAGCTAATCGAACCATGACATTTCATTTTGTGTTTACCGATGCGTAATAGGTAATAAAACTGCTCGGCAAACTGGATGTGATTTGAGCCATTTTTGGGCCTCTCCGCACCTGTCGGGCTATATTTGGGCCACTCGGGCCGTTCGGGCTCTTCGGGCCGCTCGGGCTCCTCGGGCCGCTCGGGCCGTGAATCGGGCTTCGGGCTCGGGCCGTGAAGCGGGCCTCGGGCTTCGGGCCGGGCGCGGGCCCGGCCAGCCCGGCCCGAAGCCCGGCCCGAGGAGGTTGGTTGGCCCGAGCCCGAGCCCGGCCCGAGAATTTTCTTAACGGCACAACCCTAAACAAGTGAATACCGGTGGTGTGCGATGTTGGAGAAACGGAGGATCCTGACCAACTAAAAGTCGATTTAGCGATTACAACGATTTAATGAATTTACAGCAAAACTTGATGACAGAATTAGTACGAAACGTTAATTTCAACCGACTACATAAACTTTACTAAAAATACAGAACAAACCAAAACGCCCGGCAGAAGCCGACAGTGCGACAAAGGAACTTGACCAAACACCCAATGATAATTACCCCCAAATACGAATTCAAGAATCACTACCCGACCACTCTCGACTAGTTTACACCCACAACTGCTCACAAGCCTACCCAATATGGCGAATATCAACTATTAGCTAGTAAACCTATGAATTTAGACAGGAGTGATGTAGATTCATTGAACGTTTGCCAAAATGCAATACTAAATTCACTTAGGCTTAGCAACTCAGATATAATTTATATCTTTCCTGTAGGTGCTAACTTTACAATAGTTAATATGGGAGTATCGGTTTTAGTGTTGTGACACATGTTGCATTTTAGGACCACATGGACCACCTTCAAAACCATGTCAACAAACCGATTTTGTAGATTTATCAGCTACACCATCAGTATAATTTAGCAAATAACCTGAAATCAGAAACTCAGACTGATTTTCTGCGTAGATTCCATCATAAAAACATTTCTAAATTGTTTGAATTTCTGGCAAACCTTTTCATTTCTCAGCATATTATGTTCATGTTACTTTCAAAATTAAAGACAGGTTCCTTAGTTTCAATGGTGAGTGAATAGCTGAACCTCCCTCTTCCCTTCTCTCTTCTAGGTCCTGGTTTCGTGGGTACAAGGGTGTCTGACGCCTCCCGTTCGGGCTTGTCCTTGGTTTCTTCCTGATCCACCAGCACTGGTAGAAGCGCTACACTAGTACACATTTGACTTCAAGTGGAAAAAGGCTATTAACACAACGCAGGGGTTTCTGTCCCCGTAAAATGTACAACATTCAAATTAATTCATATTTCTGCCGTCATAACAACATTTCCCAATTGTTTGAAATTCTGGCAAACCTTTTCATTTCTCAGCATATTATGTTCATGTTACTTTCAAAATTAAAGACAGGTTTCTCTGAATCCAATTAACACTAGCACAGCCAGCAATTTCGCAGAATCTTTAAATATCCAGCTCTTTTTCTCATCGGCTTCCTTGGGAATTAGGTGGTTGCAGAAACTATGCCAGGACAGCCAAGATATTCCATGGAAACAAAAAGTGTACTTTTTGGTTTTTGGATGCAATATTTATTATATTAGTTTACCATTCTACAGCATTGTATTTATGTGGTGCATTATTGAGCGCTACAGTGCAACAACATCCAGAAGTTCAGTTTGTATCCTGAGATATATTTTAACATATATACAGCATATATTGAGACATTAAATGGAGATATTGGAAGCCATGTAGCCAACTTTGCAACAAGTTATTATATGAATTTATTGCAATTGTGTATAAATTTATCGCAACGAAAATCAAAATAGGATCACGTTACATATAAATTTTAATTACAAAAAATTAAGTTTCATTTATCCCAAATGATTGCATCAGCTCATTTGGTTTATTTGGTTTCTTGGTTTGTTCCAGGGGGCAAACAATTACCTATGCAAACCGCATAACCTGGCAAGAATACTGGAATCCCGCACCGACGAAGACACCTCTCTTGCAATTCCTTTCCGACTTTGCTGAAAATATCGTTCACAATACCAATTGAACCGTCTTGTATTGAGACTGCGGTTTGAACAATCACAGGCGATGCAGCCAAGAGTAGGCAAATGAGCAATCCCATGCAAAGCATTATGGTAGTGGTATCTATAAAATTTCTTAAAAGGATAATCTTTTAAAAGGATTTTTTAAAATCGCAATTGTACGGGGAAGTGCTGGTTTATAAATGCGCAAGCATTTTTCGAAAAGCTCTTGGCGAACATTCTATTCCTAAACGCTTCAGCAACACTATATTCTCAGAGTGAGAGATTTCAAATCAGAATAATAAGGTATATCGAATAAGATCGAATACATCAAGAAAATGAAGAAAAGATCCACGAAGGATACAAGGCATTAATCATAAGAAATAATGACAAACGTCTGCAGTCTGAACAGGAGAGAGCCAATGGGCGCTGTGAGCCTGTATTTCTCTGTGAATAATATTGAATAATAACAGCAATATCGAATAAATACGCACTGCTTTTTGTGCTAAATTAACAAAGACTAAACATTAAGCTTGCATCAAAAGATTTGCCATTATGTTTATGCGGCTGAGAAACATGGAATTTATGGAAATGTAAGTGTAACTAATCGCAGTGGATTTCTTTTACAAGGGCTCGATGAAACGCCTACACCTTCTCAATTGCTTAAGTTGGGAAAAGAGATCAAATTATTATTGTAAAGGGTATTATTCAGATCACTATATGGAACTGGAAGAAATAGAATCAGACTTTCCTAGCAGACCAGGGGGCAGTTTCATAAAAGTTCTCGAGTTGCGGAATCCGCAACTTGAGACCTCGAGTACTCGCGACTTGACACCTCAAGTGTTGTATAAAATTTCTCTAGTTCTCAAGTTGCAAGTTCTCAAGTTGCAAGTTCTCGAGTTCTCAAGTTGCGGAAACGTTTCTACACTAGAGTCAAGGGCGTGTTTCATAAAAGTTCTCGAGTTCTCGAGTTGCAAGTCTCTAGTAGTCTGCAAGTTCTCTGGTCAAAATTGACCAGAGAACTTGAGCCTCAAGTTCTCGAGTAGCTAATAATGCACGCATTTACGCATGCGTAGAGTATCTATCGTAATGGTAAACTGCCCTCGAGTTGCAATTTCTCGAGTTCTCGAGTCTAATACGTGTTTCATGAAAGTTCTCACTTAATACTGTTTCAGGTTCTCGAGTATATACTTGCACTTGAGGTCTCAAGTTCTCAAGTAGGCTTGCAAGTTGTGTTAGTTTTCTCGAGTTTGCGGAAAATGTTTTGAAACACTTGAGATCCGCACTTGAGACTTGAGACTTGCAACTTGCAACTTGAGAACTCGAGAACTAGAGAACTTTTATGAAACTGCCCCCAGGAAAGCAGTAACCTGTCGACATTAAGTATTAATATTATTAATATCCAATACTGTTTCGAGCATTTTGCAAACCTAATACATTGGAAAGCGCTGAGTGTCTTACTCTTCCAATTATAAACTATTGCTTTATACTGACTTAACCACTAATCTTAAAGTGTCTGCTTTTTGAACGGTGGGAACGTTGCTTGGGGAAGTCTCCATTGCAACTGCGTTGGCGGCCATTACGTTTTCGTAAGTGACCAGGACATTTGCCGCATTTAGACGGTCTCAATTTCCAGTAACCCAAATTTAGGTGAAGTAGTCCGGGTACATGGCTCAGTCAGAGCTAGTTACAGACCGGTGGCTGAAGCTCAGCAAACTAGAGTTATGCCCGATCCTTGGATCGGGCCTCGGGCTCCGGGCCGGGAACGGGCCGGGCCTGCACCGTGCCGGCCCGGGCCCGGTTGTTGGAGTGGAAGGCACCGCCCGAGCCGCCTGCCGGGCCTTAGAGGCCCGGTCAAATTTTTGTTGTACATATTTCAAATTTTTCCCAAAATACATTCACTAGAAAATCAAACTTAAACTCCCAGGAGTTGTCTAAGTTGTAATAAACAGCACTAATTATTGTTTGGCACTGTTTTTTTGTATGCCGGACCTTCACCGGGCCAATCGGGCCTACACCGGGCGCCGGCCCGGAAAATTTCTTAACGGCACAACTCTACAGCAAACACCTTTTGCATCAGCAGCCTTCGTTGTTCCTTCGTTGCACTCTGTTACTGATTTCCTCTTCTATCCATGTTCGATTTTAATCCTCACAACCAATGTTCTCAAAATGCTTCTGCTAAGATGGTAGCGGAGACTTGGAAGTTTTTTGATTTCGATGTTTGATTGATTGAGTTGGATTTTTTGGAGTTGGTCGTGTCGTCCCATCTAGGATTTGCGGCTACTCGTAAATGTAGAGGAGGACTGAAAGTAAAACATTTGGTCCATATCATGCTTATTAATCTTTTCTGTGCCTGCTTGAGTTACAAAACTGCTTCTTTTGTATTTTAACGTCTATTCTAAATTGTCTTGGCATCAATTTTTCCGCATGAACAATACTGATAGCTGTGTCAAGATGATCTCGGTGCTCTAATCTGGGCCCTTCTCTTCTCCGGAG
Organism: Trissonchulus latispiculum; assembly: GCA_030248195.1. Classification (NCBI taxonomy): domain Eukaryota; kingdom Metazoa; phylum Nematoda; class Enoplea; order Enoplida; family Ironidae; genus Trissonchulus; species Trissonchulus latispiculum. The sequence goes on from JASAND010025910.1 coordinate 51,979, forward strand.
AATTTCCCTATGAAAATTTTCCTCCCCGGAAAATTCACTAGAGGAATCCCCCCCTTGAAAAATTTCCCTTTCGCGTACTTATTGTCTTGGATGTATTCGTTGTAGGAATTTTAACTAAGCTTTGCAACTTTGCTTTTTATTTTTCTGTTGCGTATTCAACTATTTTAGTTTTGTATTTGAAGTAAAGTCACTGTAAACTTAGAAAAGAAAACACATCCTTATCTAATGAAAACACATCTTTATGAAGTATGAATCTGTGACAGAATGCCGTTTGGTTTGACCAAGAGTACATAATATAAGAGTGTGCGGCACACTCTACGTTATCAGAGCAAAAACTGCTCTGCTTGCTAACGGCCCCCCCGCAAGTCAGACCCATCACTTCAACGCATTTCGTGCGCTATGTTTATGTTCTAAAGCTCGAAGCGGGCACATAATTCGCGCACACACTGCTTGTGTTGTCGAGCTTAAGCACATAAACATAGAGCGCGTGAGCGTACCCCCGTTTCGACTTGGTACTAATTTGCGGGGGGGGGGTGGGCCGTTAGCGAGCAGAGCATAGTTTTTGCTGTGATAACGTAGAGTGTGCCGCACACTCTTATATTATGTACTCTTGGTTTGACCAATTGCCCTGCGACATTCCAAAGACTTCTCGAGAAAGTTCTGTTTGATCTACGGTGGGAAGACTGATTGATTTTCCTAGATGACGGAATACTGCAATAGAGCAATTTATGTTCAATTTAATTTCGACATTGATACACAATATGCTTAAAAAACAGGCAGCGTAAAAGGCATTTGGAATTCAACTTATTCAACGTTTTAAATTGTTATTTGTTATACTTGTTTATCAATTTATTGCCAAGGAAATAACCCCTTACATCTAAGTTTCAACTAAAATACCATTAAGGATTGTTTAAGAATCAGAATTTAAGATCCAAAATTAAGATTTTGAACCAAATGATTGGTTCAGCTGATTTGTTCTCATTAGTCCTGGTTCATCGCTTCCAGCAGACAATCCGCCATGCAGTCGACAAACTTTGACACAAATTCTGGTTTTATGCATTGATGAAAGCATCCGTCGGAAACTTCCTTTCCGACTTTTCCCAAAATCTCGTTCACAATATCGATTGGGTTGTCCTGAACGAGCGCGACTCCTGATTGGACGATCACAGTCGATCCAGTCAGGACGAGGCAGAACAATAGTCCCACGCTGAGCATTTCGGGAGTGTAGTCTAAAAGAGATTGTAAAGTTATACTTAAGCAGACAGTTGCCGAGTGTGTCGCTTACCTTGAGCAGGGCCCGTTGCACAAAAGTGATTAGTTGATTAGTGATTATAGTTGATTAGTGTAGCAGTTTTTCAAGAAAAACTTTTACTACTGTCCATCGTTTTTGGAGATTTGGGTACCATATCATAGCTGTTGTAGTGTTTATCCAAAAATCATGAAGTATTTAATTTCTCCTCGCAGACGCATTCAATCAAAGGAAATTTTTCAACTCAACTCAACTCTTAATTTCTTTACTTTTTAAGCTCACATCGTTCCACTTTAGGTAGAAACTTATTTTATACTTTTGATTTCATTAGAACTCTCAATGCGCTTCAATATGATATATAAATTATTGTCGTAGCCCATGCGTAGCTTTCATTATCCTCGAAAAATTGCTACACTAATCAACGAATCACTTTTATACAACGGTCCCCAATTTGCATGCTGTTTTGACAAGAGTAGTATTCAACGCAATAGAAAAATTACTCGCCAAGTTGCTGTCCTGCGCATTGGATCTATTTTACCCATTTATGGTACAAAAAATGCAAAAACCTTATTTCTTCTTTCTTCAAGTATTCCAGGCGTCAGTAGTATAGTGTT
>JASAND010025911.1:0-18490 GCA_030248195.1 Trissonchulus latispiculum
AGATTCCATAAAGTAAGTTGTGTTGGTTGGAAACATTTGTCGGGCTAGGTTCATTGCTGTCAGCTTATCTGCGGGATTTTTCATTAAAACTATGTATTGGCAGTTTATTCGGTTAGTTCTTTGTTTATCACAAAATAAGTCTTGGGTGATGTGTACGACACTGCAGTATTGGCAGTTTATCCGGTTAGTTCTTTGTTTATCATAAAATAAGTCTTGGGTGATGTGAATGACACTGCAAGACCAGTGATGGCATCCCCGGGTGAAAAGTCGAACCAGTTTAGAATCCTTTTTTACTTCATCCATTGGGTCGTCAAGAATTAGTAAAATTGGTTCTGTGTTCCCTTTAAGCTGTTCCAAGTCAGGTATACCCTCAACAAACTCCGCATCAATTTTTTCGTAAGCTGGTTGCCACTCTGTAAAACACCAAATAACTCATTTCGGGGACGGTCTTATCAGCCTATGTGCGTTTTTAACAATTTTTGAAATGAATGTAGTCTTCCCTGCTTTAGTCGGGGCTGAAACCACGCGGGTGAAGAGGTGCTTAAAATAGAGAAAGTCACAGGGATACAAGTCATAGAGTTCGTTTCAGTACTTTTCTTAGTGCTGTACATTTACTGAGTTTAGTTGAGTTTTTATTGGTTTCAGTTACTTGTATACGACAAACACAAAAGTCAGAGCGGATTGAGTGTATATGAGTAGTGCTGCTTTCCTCTTCCTCATCTTTCTCATGTACAGAGGATGCCTACATTACCTGTACGCTCTTCTATCTGTAAAGCCGTTGAGATAAATTAATATCAGACTCAAGTGGGCAAAGAGAACGGGTGCAAGAGTGGACAAATTGGAAATTTGAAATGTCTTGTCGCAGTTTACTCGTGGAGAACTCGTCGGGAATGTGCATCGCTTAAACCACTAGCATGTAACCTGTTAGTTGACCTGACCTAATAATATAACTAAACTGTCCTTTGTGATTAGCTTTTCAAATTTATTAGATTGTTTTCCCAGTTTGTTTAGCATCATGTTGTAAGCATTATAACAACTACTCCCAAAACTTTTCATTTCAGTATTACTTCAAAAGTCAACTGCTTTGTCTGTGGATCTGTGCCAAAAATTCACTCTCACACCCCTACCCTACCATTTGTCAAGTCAGTGCTTTCTTTCATTCAGTCAGTTGAGGCGCTTAATTCCTGCCAAGTGGCTTGCTTGCTTGCTTTTTCCAGTTTTCAGCCCAGGTTTTCAGTTTTTGTTAGGTGGCAATCATAGGTTAACGCGGGGGGGGGGGTCCGGGGGGGTCCAAGCCCCCCCCCCAACCCGGACAAGGCACAAGTCCTACCGCCGTCGGGGACAAGGGGTAACGAAAAAATGGCCAAGGGGTAGGCAAAAATAGCCGGAAAAAATTAGTTTTTCCACTAAAATTTCAAAAAATTTCCGGCTTCGCCGGAATTTTTTTGCAAAAATGTTTATTTTTTGGAAAAATCTGGCAAAATTTTGAAATTTTTTCAAAAAATTGAACATTTCCTGCAAATTTTGATAAAAAAATTGCACATTTTAAGAAAATTAGCGTTAATTTTTGAAACATTTTACAAATTTATTCTTGAGGTACAAGCCCCCCTGAAAATTTTTCTTCAAGGTACAAGCCCCCTCAAAATTTTCTGGGGACAAGCCCCCCCAGGACCCGATCCTATGTTAATGTATGGTGGCAATCATGGAAGAGGACGAAGGTTACTATGACACTTTCGTCTTATCTGACGACCTAAGCGATCTACTTCGCCAACTGGATCTTGATGCAGGTAAACAAAATACCTCAAAATCTTGATACTTAACTCCAAACCTGTTGAATAAAATGTTGCGACCTCAGAGATGTAATTAGCTGAATTAAGAGCTTTTCTTCCAATTCTTAAACTAATTTTAAATCTTGCAATTGGAGTTAAGCGAATGGTACGACTATATTGATCATTTTAAGTGAATATACGAAGGCGAATTCTTGTTTTTGGAGGGTATGCCTGGTATATTTAATTACACAATTTTAAACAATTTTAAGTATGCAGGTGTAAGTGCAACACAATTTTAAAAGAAATGTTGGGTTAATTAAAATTGCTCCGTTAACGCAAAAGTATAATTTAATATTCTAAAGGACAGTTAAAATACTAAGTAATAAAACAGCTATTAAAAACGGTGTAAATCAGTGTTTGTATTGTTTCTCTTATTTTATTTAGACAGCCATTTCATGTCATGGCATTTCATTTCATTTCAGACAGCCACACTCCTGGCTCTACGGCTGTGTATCCGGGGATGAGCACCGGCACCCCTTGTCCCTGAAGCAGGGATGGAGATATTCTCCAGGGGTCACCTTTATCTTTACCTTTACTAGCCATTTCATGCAGAATGATGCCCACGCTGAAAACATCAACTTTCCAGTTAATGCAGACCTGGAACAACCCGCTGAAACTGAGATTTCGCCTGATGAAAAGATTGTCCCCGATACTGGGATTGATGAGGTGCCAGACCGGGAATTTCCTGCTGGAGCCGGCCAGCATGTTTGTGAGATCTCCGCTGCAGACAGCGGTGCCGATGCAATCGGTGCCTACAACTATTCTGGTGCAGAAGCTTTTAACGCCGGCATCGGTAATAGAATTGTTTTAAACTTGAATCCATTAATTGGAAGTTTTTTTCAGCTTCTTTCTAAATGTCATTGAAACAAGTCACGAGTAAGGTTGAAAATAAATCACCCCCACATACACTCACGTTTTTACAATTTATCGCTCTTTCGATTGATTTGAAAATGAACATCTGTCGTAACCTTTTTCTTTTCATTTTACTTATGTGGTTTTTATTTGCTTTTAGATCCCACTGTCCGAACTTACAACCGAGCCCCGTATTGGAAGTCAATATCTAAAAGCGTGGCACAAGAAAGCTCAGGAAAAATTGCTGCCAGGGAGATGTTTGCAGTGCCGAAGAACCCCGCTTCAAGAATATGATACAGTACAGACCAGCCCAACAGTTTTGGGGAGGATCGATGGAACTAAATACATACCTATGGCCGAACTTCCGCCTAAGCAGCCTCGAAAATGTGGCTACTGTCATGGCACTGGCCACTCCAACCGATGGGACAAGAAAAACGCATGTTATGCGTGTCCGCTCAGGAATATGATGTAAGACATTTTCATCATAGGGGAAAATAGATCATATTTATACCTTTTTAACATTTAAAAATTTTGTAGGCAGCAAAATCAAACTAATAAACTGAAGAACAACAGAGTTGTTAGATTTGGGGCACATATATATGCAGCAGATAGCTTCCGTGTTGCTTAGAATTATATACTTTCAGAATTATATACTCAGTGAAGCAGTTTCGTCGCTGCTATAATTTCCTTCTAAATACCAGCTGTTTCAAATCGACTTAACACTAAGTTTGAATATTGTTAAAGTCTTTTCTGACAAGTCATTTAAACATGTGTGTATTAGACTATTCCTTCATTTTAGAGCCAAGGAAGCCGATAATGCCTTCAGCCATGCCTATGGCTACCACACTGACTAAAATCAGTGAAAGTTTGTTGTTTTTGTTATCTGTTGACGTTTAGAAATAAATGGAGCAGGATGAATAGGACAACTTTGCACCGCTCTGGTCTCTAATGAGAAAGCCCATAGACAAAACTAAAGGCTATACCCTTATCTAACACAGCTATTTTTCACTTATTCCCAAAGAATTGTTTGAAAATGCAGGAGCCAGTGATCGCAACATTTTAGCATTACTCCATATTGACTCGGCTTAAGAGTCGTTAATTTAAAATAAATTGATTCACTAGAACAAAGGAGTAGTCTGCTATTTGAAAGTAGCATTTGCAAGAAAAACGATTAGTAGCGGCAGCAGCTTTAACAGGGACGTTCAAAATTATCATACGCTTATCAGGGTATATGATACCGGTGGTCACCCCGCATTGAGTTGATAAATTAAACAGAATTCAGAAAGTAAGATTTAAAACAACATAGGAAACATAGCCCTTTTAAACCAAATATTTTTTCGCTAAAATAAATAAAGTATGTCTCCCTATGTAGACCTGCTATAATTGAACCTGATGCGTCATCTATTTAATTAATTACCCAAGCCTCATTTTGATTGATAAGAACAGGTGTTGCTAAGTCCCAAAAACTATATAATGACCCAAAAAATGCGGTACCCCGTCAGTCTGACTTGATCTGTCATGGAGGATGGTCGGTTCTTAACTGCTCTTCTAAGACTAATAGCTAATTACTAGTATATAATTACTCAATAAAAGGTGAAAACGAAAGTATATTAAAGTACATAAAAACGAATTTTACATAAAGATTGTAATCCATAAATCCTGTGAACGGTCAAAATATTTTCAAGCCAAGCAACTATTAGCTAACTCAAAAGTCTACATAAACGATTGAAACTTTGGTACCTCGTCAACATAAACGATTGAAACTTTGGTACCTCGTCAGTTTGACTTGAATCTTACATTGCGAGCGGTCGGTTCTTGAGCTCTCTGTTGTTTAGTAAATTATTTATAATTTATCAATAAAGGGTGGCAAACTTAATAAAAATTGGATAGACGTACATAAAAGGAGACGGTTGGAAGTACATATAAACGGGAAGTTCATAAAAGGGAATAAATTAATTAAGGTGTGAATTTTGAAGATAATAAAAGTTCGTACAAGGACATATAAACGTTCATAATGAAGATCATCAGTGAAGATCATAACAGCACAAAGCTAATAAGACATTTGAACTTAAGTAAAGAAATTATTGGAGTTTTATAGTTGTTACAAACGGCAAACGTAAGCTGTAAGCCAAGCAACTATTAGCTAACTCAAAAGTCTATATAAACGATCGAAAATCTTCCACCCCGTCAGTCTGACTAGTTCTGTCGTGGAGCGGTCGGTTCTTAGCAGCTCTCTCACGCTCTCCAATTAAAGTCTGACCAAAAAATGTAGGGAGCGAAATTGTTTTGTTTATACTGAATTACCGGTACATTTTTGCTGCAGCAATGTATACATTTTCTGAACCGTCATGGCATGAACTTTCTTTTGGTTGAAAAAAAGTTTTTAAAAAATTAGAATTCATCAAAAGAACCCGATTTTTTAAGTTTTGAAAGATCAGTAGAAGCCAGGAACTAGCCGTTCGGTGGAAAATTAGCCCATGTCCCAAACATTTTGAATCCCGAATATCAGCTCATTTCGTCAAGAATTGTGATAGTTATTTAATTTTTTCGATTTTCAAAAACCTTTGATCTTTGCCGCTTTTCCAACTTTGACTGGCTATTACTCGCGACTCACGCAATGCAAAAATTTTTTAATTGGATTTTCAGGACCGCTTACGTGTTCGCTTTCATGTGATATATGTGGTTTTTCAAAATTTGAAAATCGATTTTTTCGAAAAGTACCACTCTTTGACCCAAAATTTCGACAATGCGAATTCAACAAAAGTGGGTGAAACTAACATTATCATAAAGTTCAATCTGAGCTGAATCCAACGATATAAAGTTGTCGTGGCTACGGCTTAAACTGCCCCAGCAACGAATTTTTAAACAATTTCCTATTTTAGCTGATTTCTGACAAGTTGTGCTATATTGCGCATTGATTTGCTGCTAATAGTGTAAACTAGCCAAAAACCGGCTAAAAAACGAAATTGTTTAAAAATTCATTACGGGTGCAATATAAGTCGTAGCCACGAAAACTTTATATCGTTGGATTCAGCTCAGATTAAACATTATGACAATATTATTTTTACCCACTTTTGCTGGATTCGCTTTGTCGAAATTTTGGGTCAAAAAGTGGTATTTTTCGAAAAAATCGATTTTCAAATTTTGAAAAACCACATATATCACATGAAAGCTAACACGTAAGCGGTCCTGAGAATCCAATTAAAAAATTTTTGCATTGAGTGAGTCGCGAGTAATAGCCAGTCAAAGTTGGAAAAGCGGCAAAGATCAAAGGTTTTTGAAAATCGAAAAAATTAAATAACTATCGCAATTCTTGACGAAATGAGCTGATATTCGGGATTCAAAATGTTTGGGACATGGGCTATTTGTCCACCGAACGGCTAGTTCCTGCCTTCTACTGATCTTTCAAAACTTAAAAAATCGGCTTCTTTTGATGAATTCTAATTTTTTTAAAAATTTTTTTCAACCAAAAGAAAGTTCATGCCATGACGGTTCAGAAAATATATACATTGCTGCAGCAAAAATGTACCGGTAATTCAGTATAAACAAAACAATTTCGCTCCCTACATTTTTTGGTCAGACTTTAGTTAGTTAAACGTTTACTATTGGTTAATTGCTGAGTAATTAGTTAAGATCTAAAGTTAATAAAACCACAATTGAAAGTACATAAAAGCGCGAATTATCTTTGAATTTAAAACTTATTCATTACTTCTTAGACATATAAAAGCAAAATATATTTCTGAAGTTAATAAAAACCTTCGTTAAATTAATAAAAGCCGTTGGAATTTTGACCCTTCTGAGACTTATCATGTCTGCGATTGCGCAATTGAATGCTGCGATTCAAACCGGGATTTGGAAAGATAATCCTAAAATTACCCAGGCCCTTCGAGATCAAGCCGTGACCCCAATTAAAACAGAATGGGACAGTAAAGAGGTCATTGGGACTGATGAATTTTGGACCTACGCCCAATCCCTTCCCGAGAACCTCTCTCCCCTATCTGCTAGCACTTCCCACTACTGCCCCACATGTAATGAATCATATCCCAGTTTGGTAGAGCTTAGAAAGCACAAGGCTACCCATTCCTCAAGACCCTTATTCCATTGTCCAAAATGTGAGAAGTCATTCACCGAAAAACGTAATATGACCCGACATTTTAAAAAATTCCACCCCAACCAAGCTCCTTCCTATGAGTGCCGGAAATGCGGCTTTACATATAAGACTTTCAAAGGACATCAAGGCCATTTGAGAACGCACCGTGAGGCCCCAAAAGTTCCAGACCCTAGATCTTTGAGACAGACCCATTTCTCTAATCTCCCAACAGAGGATGCCCCCAAATTGACTAGAAGCATTGTGAAGGATCTCCCCGAAGATCTAGCCCAAATTTATAGGGAAAATTGGAGTCGAATAAGGACTCGCTACTTTGTTTTCTCTGGGATTCAAAATAGGTATAATTTCAGAATAGACAGTGCATCTCAGATTAAGGACCTGGTCAAAGTTATTTTCAAACTTCAGAGGTGGCAGTTTAAATTTAATCTTTCGTTTGGATTTGTACTTTAAGTACAAAGTACAAATCTAAGTACCGAGTCTAAGCTCGGTTTTTATCCTTTTTCTTTTTCTAGGAATTAGATTTTATATTCAAACAGTAATTTAATTTAAAATACTTCAAAAAGCGTAGACTGGCCGATATTCGGTGACTATAGCTCTCCGCTAAAGCCGGATTTCGACTGGTCTCTTTTCGACTACATGCAAGCTCGGTTTTTTATCCTTTTTCTTTTTCTAGGAATTAGATTTTATATTCAAACAGTAATTTAATTTAAAATACTTCAAAAAGCGTAGACTGGCCGATATTCGGTGACTATAGCTCTCCGCTAAAGCCGGATTTCGACTGGTCTCTTTTCGACTACATGCAAGCTCGGTTTTTATCCTTTTTCTTTTTCTAGGAATTAGATTTTATATTCAAACAGAAATTTAATTTAAAATACTTCAAAAAGCGTAGACTGGCCGATATTCGGTGACTATAGCTCTCCGCTAAAGCCGGATTTCGACTGGTCTCTTTTCGACTACATGCAAGCTCGGTTTTTTATCTTAGTATTTTAGTGTCTCGTTCAATTCTTGCTAAGCGGACAGTTTTTACTAGTAAAAAGTGGCCTATTTGCGAAAATTGGTTACCTTATAAATTTTTTGTCCCTAATTGGACACATTAATATTCAAGAAAACTTTAGCGGACACATCTTTCTGGGAAAAATGGCCTCCTTGCGAAATTGCTAGGCGCTAGCCCTTTTAATTTTTGTTAATTGGCCAAAGTTTACATACAAGTTCGTTTTTATCAATTTATCTTTTTGTAGAAATTAGATTTTATATATTCAAACATTATATAGTGGGGTTTCTGAGGCAAAAATAAGTGGGTGGGGGAAGAGTCTAGTGGTGGTCCAAAAGTGGGGGAAATAAAATGAACTATAAATGCCAAAAATACAATATAAAAAGCCTGTTTTCTACATATATATATATATATATATATATATATATATACTGCTATAACTAAGCTTAAAAGTGCTCAAAAATTAAGTTTTGGCACCAAAATAGACAATTTTTAACCAAAAAATAATTTCCGGCTAAACCAAAAAATTATTGAAAATTTTGACCAAAAATCCTAGAAATTTGGCAATTTCTGGGCACCTTTGGGTGAGTGGGCGGGGGAGAAATGAGTGGGGGAATGAGGTAGATGAGGGGAACCCAAAACGTGGGGGGATGCGTCCCCCCTATTAAAAAACCCAGATATAATACTAGGGATTATATATAAACGCTTCAGTAAGCGAGATATTTTTCCCAAAGTGAGTAAAAATGGCAATTTTTGGCGTATTTTGCACGTAGAAACGCAAAAAGTTCTCAAAAATGATAGGATTTAAGCTTAAAACAGCCATTTTTATCTTTATTCATATTCATATCTTTATGTCAACAATGTAGATCTCATTAAGGGGGACTCCCAAATTGTGGGGTGGAATTTACGGAGCAGGTCAATTACGGGACCATGCATGACTTCCGGGACATTATTTCCTAATCCTGGGGGGCAATGTATTTTAAGATATTGCGTGTATATGAGTATTTTAGTGTTCCATTCAACTCTTGCTAAGCGGATAGTTTTTACTAGTAAAAAGTGGCCTATTTGCGAAAATTGGTAACCCTATAAATTTTTGTCCCTAATTGGACACATTAATATCCAAGAAAAGTTCTCCCTTAACACCATTTTCACAACTGATTACTGAGATTATGTCCTTTCTAGCATGTTTACTGCCTCAAACTTCTAGCAATTTTTTATGTCTTATAAAATATGTCTCTATATCTTGTCTTGCTGGAAAATAAAAAGAGTCGTTTGCTAGTTTTTAAGCCGGTTTTAATAGCTTAGTGATCTGGCTAGGCTAGGTACACTGTCCTCAAAAATAAAATGAAGCCACACGAGCAAGTAATAAGTACAGTAACGTGTAGGTGGGAGGCAGTGTTTGAGATTTTCCGTTTCTGTAATAAGTATTAAATCAAATTAATCAACCCAAAACTAGGTTATATAGAGCTTTGCAGCTCACATTCGACTGCAGAGCATGTAGTGTGAATGTAGTTGGAATCTATGTCGATGCCGTGGGAATCTATGTAGCTTTTGCAGAGAATCTACGTTACTTTTTGTCGTAATCGTAGTTTTAAAGGAAATCAAAACTTGAATGTTCACAGAAGCAAACAGGGACCGTATAAACAATTAAAAAATAGATGGAATATAGAGCACAGTTTTTTTAAACGGCATAATTTTCATTGTTCAAAAATTAACGGCTGGTCCAATTTACATGAAATTTTGAGGGCAGGGTGTGAGAAGTGTCCTGACTTCAAAACTTTCAAAAATTTTAAAATTCGAATTTTTAAATTTTTAAATTTGTTTGTGTAGATTGGAACATGCTGAACATTTTTATCCTTGCACCAACTTCTGAAAACGTATGGTTCGTTCAGTATGGTCGTTTAAAGTCTGGACATCAAAGGAAAATGCCGCCTTGTGCTGTGAATGTAGTTGGAATCTATGTCGCTTTTCCAAAGAATCTACGCTACTTTTTGCCGTAATCGTTAAGTTTTAAAGGAAATCAAAACTTGAATGTTCACAGAAGCAAACAGGGACCGTATAAACAATTAAAAAACAGATGGAATATAGAGCACAGTTTTTAAACGGGCTAATTTTAATTTCTGAGGACTTTATGAAACCCATCCGATTGATGCTGCAGGTCTACAGTAGCTATATATACATTAGCAAGATCTGATGAGAAATAGAGCGAATAAGTGGAGGTTTTGCCAACGTTAGAAGACCAAAAAATTTTGCAGTGCATAGCATCAAACCTAGATTCGGTAGTAAATGAGATTGAACATCCCAAAAATTGGTTTGGAACTCTTCCACAGACCCCCCCCTCAGCCGGAAAAATTAACGGCTGGTCCAATTTACATGAAATTTTGAGGGCAGGGTGTGAGAAGTATCCTGACTTCAAGAATTTCAAAAATTTTAAAATTCGAATTTTTAAATTTTTAAAATTTGTTTGTGTAGATTGGAACATGCTGAACATTTTTATCCTTGCACCAACTTCTGAAAACGTATGCTTCGTTCAGTATGGTCGTTTAAAGTCTGGACATCAAAGGAAAATGCCGCCTTGTGCTGTGAATGTAGTTGGAATCTATGTTGCTTTTGCAAAGAATTTACGCTACTTTTTGCCATAATCGTTAGTTTAAAAGGAAATCAAAACTTGATTGTTCACAGAAGCAAACAGGGACCGTATAAACAATTAAAAAACAGATGGAATATAGAGCACATTTTTTTAAACGGGCTAATTTTAATTTCTGAGGTCTTTATGAAACCCATACGATTGATGCTGCAGGTCTACAGTAGCTATATATACGTTAGCAAGATATAAGGGAATATGAGGTGAAATAAGTGTGGTTTTGCAAGAAAGTTTTTAAAGATTTCGGAATTCAGAATTGCATAGAAATGTTACATGTTTTAAATTACTTATTTTAGTTGAAGAAACATTCATTTCCCATGTTCCCAATTGCTCCCTTTTTAAATTTACCGCTCATTCTATAACAAGCTAGCTAATGAGAATCTATGTTGAATCTAGTTAGAATCCATGTTGAACCAAGTTTGTACTAAATAGTGGACAAATTTGGTCTGAGAATGTAATTCGGCGGCCGAGCAACATTCTAAGAATGTTGCTCGGCCGCCGAGCAACATTCTCAGAAAGTATGCCAGGGGCTGACTGACATTCTCAGTTAAGTGATGTGAATCTCAGCTAGCGGCCGAGCAACATTCTGAGAAAGTCGTTAAAACATGAACGCAATTCCTATTGAATTCCAATAATCTAGTTAACTGAGCCAAACGAATTATTTGAAAGACGCATTAGGAATATTGAAGACGGGGAATTGAGGTACTACTACCCATCCGGAAATAACCAGTATTTCGACGAACCTATCCATATTGTGAATGAGGGAGATCTAGGAAAAGTTTTCTGTGAACTTGAGAGAGGGGACATGCTTGAATGGGTTAGACAGCAACGTCCTAATACTAAATGGACTGTTCTGAAAATTACAAATGTTTGCTTTTATATTAATAAATTGATCTCCTATCCTGTCGGTGAAGCTAGATATCTTCCTGATTATGTTAAAAATAATAGTTTGCTCAATGCTCTCGTAAAGAATGAAAATTCAGGGAAGCCTTACCAAGACGAAAAGTGTTTATTCAGGTGTTTGGCTCTAGGTCTTGGATCCAATGTTCATGGTTTAGAGGAAAGAACAGACGAATTAATTGATCAGTGGGTACAACCTGGGGATGAGTTTAATGGGGTTACGTTAGAAGATTTAAACGAACTTGAGGAAAAATTTGATGTCGCCATTACGGTGTATGAACTCGGTCCCACCGTTGAGGAAGCGGATGAAGAGCCTGACGATCTCAATAAACTCCTAATTAGAAATCATGAAAGGGATCAAGAGGTTACAGATGTGGCAGCTAAACTTATTCGACGGCCTTTGGGAAAGAGATCCCGGAAAATGGCTCTAAATATTTATGAAAGCCACTTCTCCTTCATTAAAAATCTCAATAAATTCACTCTTACCTGGAAGTGTTCCAATTGCGACAAACTGTTTCATCACCACTCCCATCTCATGCAACACTCCAAAAGCTGTGACGTGGGCATCAAGCATATCTTTCCTGGTGGGGGAGTAGGGCCTACTAAAACGATCCTCGAAAAGATAAGTGAATTAGGAATTCCGGTGCCTGAATGGTACTATCCTTTCCGCATCGCCTATGACTTTGAGTCCATGTTCAAACCGATTTCTAAGAAAAGTGAACCCAAATTGATATATGAAAAAGAACTAATCCCTGGATCAGTATCTGTTGCTTCGAACGTTCCTGGGTACCAAAATCCAAAATGTCTAATAACTACTGGGGATCCCTATGAGTTCGTGGTGCGAATGAAGGACTATATGGAAGAGATCGCCGATAAGGCCTACGAACGTCTAAGGGAAATTTATGAGCCCACCTTATCTGGCCTAACTGAACATGAGCAACTTCTAGCCGACTTCGAGGAATAGTTAAAGGAAGTTCCTACTTTAGGTTTCAACTCAGGAAAATTTGATATGAACCTTATAAAGTCTTGTCTGATTACAAATTTACTTTTAAATGGCCAAGAAACTAAGTATGTAATCAAAAAGAATAACAACTACATGGTCCTCTCTACCCCCAAATTGTACTTCATTGACATTAGAAACTACCTTGCTGCTGGGACTTCTTACAAAAAGTGGCTTAAAGGTTTCAAAATTGAAGATCAAAAAGGAGCCTTCCCATACGAAGCCTTCACTTCCCTCGAGTTCTTAGACCAGGGATTCCTCCACCGCGATCTCTACTATTCAACTCTTAAACAACAGAAAAGTTCAGATGAGGACTTCATAGCTGTTGTGGCAGCGTGGAGGAAAAATAAAGTTAAAACAGTCAGGGATCTCCTAATCTGGTACAATAATTTGGATGTAGGGCCATTCCTCCAGACAATAAAGTTAAAACAGTCAGGGATCTCCTAATCTGGTACAATAATTTGGATGTAGGGCCATTCCTCCAGACAATTCCTCAAATAGTAGACTTTTGGAAAACTGTGGGAATCGACATGTTTAAAAGTGGGGCCATCTCTCTCCCTGGCTTAGCTTACAAACACATGATGAATAAAATTCCTAAACATACAATTCTTCCCCCTTTTAATAGATTTACTCAAAAATGGCATAAATTAGTTAAGGACAATATCGTTGGGGGTCCTAGTTTGGTATTTCACAAATATCATGAAGCCGGGGTTACCGAAACTACAAATGGGTTCAAAGTTGCTAAAATTTTTGGGTTCGATGCAAATGCCCTATATCTCTGGTGCACAATGCAGGAAATGCCCACTGGTTTGTATGCCGAATGGAAACCCACTGAAGATGGGAAATTCGAAAGGGCTACAAAAGGGCCGGAAAGAAGCTATGTGGCTGGAGTATATGGCAAAGGCCTTAGGGGTTAGGGTTGAGCATGCTTACAATGGCGGACAAAAAAGAGTGTCGGGAAATCGAAAGTTGATGGGTGGGTCTCTGAAAAGAACTTAGTCTTACAATTTCATGGGTGCTACTTCCATGGGCATGGCTGCCAATTGGATAGGAATCAGGATTCGGAAGATAGAACGAAAAGAAGGGAAAGAACAGAGAGGGTCTCCCAGGCTATTAAAGACGGTGGGTTTGACTTAATTGAAAAATGGGAATGTGAATTCGATGAAGACCTGAAAGATTCCTTGGAAATGCAAGAGTTTATGGAACAACACTTCAATCTCCCAGAGAAAGATCGGTCCTTACCTTTGCACAATTAGTTACTCAAATTCAAGCTAATAGGTTCTTCGGGTTAGTTGAGATGGACATTGAGGTACCTGAGGAAAAGAAAGAACATTTTGCGGAGATGACGCCCATATTTAAAAATGTGGAAATTAGTAACAACGATATTGGAGATCACATGAAAACGTTTTGCGATTTGAATGATCTTATGGCACAGCCTAGAAGTGGTCTAATTGGAAGCTACTTTGGAACGAAAATTCATCTGGCTACTCCTCTAATTAAGTGGTATCCAAAACACGGGCTAAAAATTACAAAAACTTATCAGGCAATTGAGTTCAAACCTAAAGCTTGTTTCAAAGAACTGGGAGATGAAGTTACTTACCACCGATCTGCAGCCGATTCCGATCCCGATTTGGCACTTAAAGGGGAAATGTTCAAACTTTTGGGAAATTCGTATTATGGCCGAACTATTACAAATCTGGAAAAGCACCAAGATGTAAAATATTGTCAAAGGTCCGGGGCTAGTAGGGAAGTCAATGGGTGGAGACTTAGGAGATTAGATGATTTAGGAAATGGGATATATGAGGTTCAATTGGCGAAGTCCAAAATTGTTTATAGGCTTCCAGAATTAGTGGGGTTTTTCGTGTATCAATACGCCAAACTTAGAATGCTACAGTTCTACTACGATTGTCTGAAACCAAATTTGTGGCCCGAAACATTCCGATTGTGTCAAATGGACACCGACTCCCTCTATTTCGCCTGCTCTTCCAAAAACTTCTTAGAAAAGAATACCCGGTTTATTCAAAGAGGAATGGACGGGAGATGGTATTGTAGCGCTTTGTAGTAAAACTTATCTAGCTTGGGGAAAAACGAACAAAGTCTCCCATAAAGGAGTTAGCAAGGCCATAAATAGCTACACTCCAGATGATTTTAAAGAAGTTTTGCAAACAGGAAATACAAAATCAGGAGAAAATAGAGGCTTCTTAAATCCAGACAATAAAACAATTCAGTACCATCAAATTAAGGATGCCCTAACCTATAACAAAGTCTCCCATAAAGGAGTTAGCAAGGCCATAAATAGCTACACTCCAGATGATTTTAAAGAGGTTTTGCAAACAGGAAATACAAAATCAGGAGAAAATAGAGGCTTCTTAAATCCAGACAATAAAACAATTCAGTACCATCAAATTAAGGATGCCCTAACCTATGTCTACCCCAAACGAAAAATGCTAGCAGATGGGGTGACAACAGTTCCTTTGGATATATGATTGCAAGTTTGTTTTATCCCAACAGTCCTCTTAAGGGCTACCTGTATATATTGTGCATATGCATTTATAATAGCTTAGAAAACAAAAAAATTAAAAAAATAAAAAAATCCAAAAAACCACTAATGGGCCGACGCCGGGTCCCAAGCCCCGGGGGAAGAACACAGAGGGGTGGTAGGGAAGGTTGATGACGACTTACAGAAAAATGTTCAAGGGGTGGGAGGGAGTGGGAGTGACAAATTTGGGATTGGGATTGAGGGTCGAAACGGCGGCCCTATACAACTCATTATAAAATATTTGTCGTGAAAAATAAAAATAAAAATCTTGAAAATATGTCTTACCCATGCTCCTAAAACTCCACCAACTGCTGCAAACATTTGAAAGGCACCGTACTTAAGAGACTCTGTGTAGTATTCTGTCTTTAAAGCCTGATACTGGACATGAAGAACGGCCCATTCCGTCATATCGTTAGTATTATTTAGCCGGAAAAGGCTTTCTTGCTTCACTCTAAAAGAAAACAATTAATGACGCTGATTGTATAGGATTCAAACCTGAGGAACTTCCAGCTGCCGACGATATCGATACTGGTTTTGAATCAATGATTGACTACTAGTCTTTGCGAGATTAGTAGTCTTCAAGAGTGTTAACTGAGCATTTGCCAAGATTTTTCCTAGTCTATTTCCGTCATTAAAACTATTGTCCATTTCTGCAAACGACACTATTTTTGTCGAAAGACCCTACGTTAGGTGTTTGAAAGTAAAAGCAGAATATTAGTAGTTGTAATGATATTTTTGTAAGAACAAAGTTGGTTTTTATCTAAAACACTTCTGATTGCTCAGTTAATTTACATTTTTAAGTTAAGTTAAGTTAAGTTTAAGTTAATTTCCAGAATAAATTACTTATTTTGTAAACATAAGTAGAAAATGAAGGTGTAGAAGGCTGAAATGGCTGCTCGGCACCAATATGACACATTTGACATAGGTTACATTCAAGTGACGTTTACTATATTGTCGACTTAGACTGCTTACGGTGTTGTATAATATTTTGTCACTTTATGATAAAGCTTCACTTCACCTGCAACTAACTTCTGACATGACTGATTAATCTTGTTTTTCAAGAACAATGGATCCCTTTGAATGGTGACGTTTCATTTGGTATACGATATTGACGCCAATTATTTATGTGAGTTATAAGAATGTTTAGTTGCAAAATTTCTGAACATTAAGAATTTTCAATGGTACCTAAATGGAGCATCTTAGTAACAGGAATCTAATACATTGAAAACAACAACTAATCGCTCCGTATTTGTGACGAGCGGGTTGAAACTATATCATATTGTTTGCCATCAGTCCTGGTCACAGTTCTGGAGACTTCTTAATGACAGGACTCAGACTAATAATTTGACTGTATTTGTGCTAGAGAGAAGTAACGATAGTAGTGGTACAGGTTAGGTACAATGAGCATGTCATTTAGACAGACTTACAGGGATGAAGACCACAAAATCTTGAATTCGTTTTCGTCGCAATCCGAATGACAAGTTTTATGGCACAAGCTGAGAACTTGGTGAACTAGATCCTCGCTTGCAGTCACATATCCACCAGCAAAGCAAAAAATGCTATCCATTAGTCCACAGATTCTGGTTTGATTCAAATCCGCTTTGGTCGAATTGACTAGCTGTGGCAGCAAACATTTCTCACAATTTTTGTTGGTTGAGGCGAAGTGTTTTGCAGCAGCTGCAGCGATACACTTGATTCTACATCCGTCATAGTTGGATCTCCGGTTTTTGGCACACGGCTTATGTTTCGTATTGATCCGCTTATGCACTGTGTTTTGAATCGTCCATTTATTGAAGCTCTCAAACAGTAGATGATGCTGCCGGGAAATTCTTCCACCGGCAGCCAAGGTAAATGCAATGAAACCCCTGTTTGCTGGAAAAGCAAAGTGGGAATGACCATCCCTCTGATGAGAAAGCATCAGCCGCATACCTAAATATGTAAGGTTTAATCGAACCCATTTGTGCAGTTTGTTAGTAACGACCAGACATGTGCAGGAGGGGAAGTTCTGGGGGGGTGAAGGGCCCTCTTTCTTTTCACTATATAAAACGGAGTTGGAGGAAGCATTGGTGCAGTTGAGTGGGGTCAAGTGTAGAGTGTCCGCCATTGTGACGTCCTTATATTGTGTACGTTTCACAGACGTTGGGTATTTCTTTGTCTTTGCGTGAACTTTTAATAGTATTTAAACTAAGAGTAGCAAAACTGAGGGCCTTGAGGGCTGTATTGGGAGCCTCCTCACAACAGCTTTTGACTGGCCCCGCCCGGATTCGGGGGTGACACATGTGCGTAGGTTTCCTCCTCCTCCTCGTGTTTACATTAACCCTGGTTCTCCATGTCGAGAGTGAAACGTCCGTGAAAATATTGGGGGTGCGTCTGAGCGTCGTTGTTGCAGTTTTCTCTAGGGGACGGTGTCGATCATCGGGAGGTTGGAGGTAGACTACACCCGGGCCGAATCTCGGGCGAGCAAAAAGCTGCCTGATTTGGACCCTTATTTCGAAATAGCAACTCAGAAAGGTAGGGTGATCTTCACGACGTTTTGCAAAAATTTTTGATCTGTAGCGTAAAGACCGGGGATACCGCTAATTTCAGCGGCAGAGCTATATCAGCAGAGCTTATATGTATAATTATGAGGGTCATCCAGTTCACCCCTTGCTTTCAAATGGGGGTCTCCCGGAGCAATAGAAGTGCCCCGGAACTGGTCAAGTTCAGTCTGATTCCACTGGGGCTGCCCACCCACTCCCCAATAACGGTCCAAGTGCAGGTGGAGGCGTTGTGGGGCATCACAGCAACATAACCATCCAGTGACCGCTCAGGTGGCTCATCACCACCACAATAATCCGGGCAGGATGCTATGTACATTGGGCCAGCAGTCACACCTCCACCATTTGACGCCTCCGGGAGTTGGTCCGGTTCATACCGATTCGTTCATCCGACTGTATTACACTTCTAGACGGGATAAAAACCCTGCTTCGGCTCTCAGATATCCTACCCTCTCTGCAATGGAGGCCACTGATGCATCTGTCTTGTCCCATAAAGCTAGTTTTTACTGTACGCATATGGATATCCCCCGGGAGGTACCCAAATTCGAACCGGAAACCATGTCTGTAGAAAAGTGGTTTCCACAGTTTAGGTCAGCCGCTAATATTTACAAGATACCTCCGGATCAGTGACCTCGACTTTCGTATAACAAGTTAGGAGGTAAGCCCCTCGTATACGCGGCTAGGGTTGGTCCGACGGTGTGAGCGGTTTAAGGAACTCCCAAACCTCCGAACGTTCCAAACTTCTATCGCGGTCCTGTTTACGGCTTTTGTACAGCGGAAACAGAGGCGTATAGGGTACCCGCGGGTCTGATAGGGTGTGCGTTAACACGTGTGACCCGCAGGTCAAAGGTGGGTTAAAAGTGGGTCAGTAGACGCTTCAAAAACAAGATTTTAGCACCAAAATTTCAGAACTTTTTCGGCTTCTTCGAATTGTGGTAGGCAGTGCCCATGAAGACAGTGAACAGATTTTGCAAATGCTGTTTAATCTCCTTTAATTGTTCAATTGTTCTTCAATTGATATTTACTGTCAGAATTTTAAACTACAACATTTTCTAATTATTATTCTCACTCAGAATTAAGAAATCCGGTA
>JASAND010025916.1:0-34780 GCA_030248195.1 Trissonchulus latispiculum
AATCCGGCTAAGCCGGAAAAAGTTTTTCTAATTTACCCTCAAAACCCTATTTTTCCGGGCACTTTAAAGTTCTGGCCGTGGGGTAGGCCCTTTTATTCTGGGGGGGGGGGGGGGGAGGGGGGGACGCCCTGGGACGGCCTGTAGGAAAAGCCAGTTAAAGTGAAATAGTTTTGAGATTATATATGTAAAATTCCGCTATGATTGTGATAACGTTTTATTTTGTTAAATTGAAGAATAGTCTGTTCATGTTTTTCAGATGGAAAATCGTAGGAATCTCATTCAGTTTTCAAATCTTTGACAGCCAGGCCACGAAAAAAGGGAGTGAATTTGAAAGTGACTCACCATGGTCTAGGCCTCGTTTAAACGAAGACAACGTCTGCATCATGTCCATCCGTACAGGCTAGGCCGGGTCATAGTCAGGCGGGTCACGACATGCCAGATCTCGCATCCAACCGAACAGACCTAGGACCGGTCAGAATTTGTTCATCATTCAATCTCCATCCGGTCAGGCCAGAGCTGGTTATCGTCAGGTTGCGTCTCAACCGGCTAGGTCTCGAATGCAGAAGATGATCTGAACCCAGTCGGGCTGCGGTAGGCTTTATTAAGAAGCGCTTTGGCTATCACTTCAGTGAATATTTCTGATCCGGAGGCCCGCTGTATTTGTACTGTTTAACTGATTTGCGAATTCCTGGAACTGGTATGCGGTATTGGTGCCAGCAGCAGCTATTGGCTTATATTCAAATGAAGCAGTTGGGTCTGATTCTTCATGCGGATCTCATTTATCAGGTATCAGAGCATAGCCCTACCGCTGTCAATGACCTCCGTGTGGTATTCCGCTCATTCGACATTCCCCGCTGTCCTGCTTGGACTTTTGGTTCGCGATGAGGTACGCTTGGCTGTTCTGCATTTGGCATACGATCAGTGCAGTCATTTTCGTCAATTTTTGGATGATTGCGAGCCTTCAACAATCTTTGTTGCCTGTGGGCACGATAGATTCTGGCAGACGGGATCTACTGGTCCGGTTGTTAAATGGGCCGGAAAAAGACGTTGGTGATTGGCTGGGATCAAACCGTCAGGGCGTGGTCATGCAAAACTTTTTTCATCAGGTTGGTTATGGGCAGAGCTATGTTACGTACAGTCCTCTAAGTTGAACGTTTAAATGGACAACATGTTCGTCCACTTAACTAATATGAGAAATATAAGATGTTTACACTATTTTAATTAAATGAAAGGAAACGTTCGTTTACGGCGGTGCTGAGTTTTTGCTTCAGATTCACCATGAAATGCCAAATCTGTAAGGCTTATTTTCATATTCTTATTTATGTCACTAAAGGAACCGTGCCGCGATGGCTTCATAAGGTGTTCTTGACTACAGATCTTACGGTCCAGGTTCGAACCCCATGCCACAACAAGACTTTCGCAAACTTCTGAGCAAGGGACTAAGCACATATCGGTTCGCCGTGGGCTCCAGCCAACCCAGCTGTCTCTTTAACTGGTTGGTAAATGGGTGAACACTGCGGGTGGAAGGTACAGGAGTCTGTGTTCTGGCGTAATGCCTGATGAAGGGCTGGTCCCCCCTTCCACAGATGTAGTCAACATTAGAGTTGTCGCCGCTGGCTTCGGGCAGTGAATCCGGAGATAAGCACCGGCACCCTACAACCTTCTGTAAGTTGGAATTCTCTCCAGGGGTCACTTTACCTTTTACCTTACTAACGGAACCAACGATGAAACCAAGAGTACATAAAATAAGAGTACCAATTAGGCACACCCTGTTATCAGAGCATAAACTATGCTCTGCTCGCTAACGGCCTTTTCCCCGAATTAGATCTATATCCCCCGTAAATCAAAAATTGTCGAAATAAAAATTTGCACTCGCTCTATGTTTATGTGCTTAAGCTCGAAAACACAAGCAGTGCGTGAGCGAATTTTGTGCCTGCCTTACATTAGAATACAAAAGACGATAGCGCCAGAAAATTGTCTTGAAGTGAAGGGTCTAATTTGATTAGGTGGGCTGTTAGCGAGCAGAGCACAGTTTTTGCTCTTGATAACATAGAGTGTGCCTAGTGGCGTACTCATTTATTAAGTATATACTCTTGATGAAACCCACTAGCGTAGCCAGTAAAAACATCGGGGAGGATTGCCAAACTTCAGTGGGATGCGGAGGATCTCCAGCAGAACCTGAAAAGCTTTTGTAATTTGTAATGTCTGAGGAATTTATAATCAGCATCTTCCAGAACAAGCCAAGGCTCTACGTTTACACACATCCAGATGGTGTATAAAATGGTCAGACTACATCAAATATGGTATTTTGAACTCGTTTTACGGTATTCCAAAAGATGAGGATAAATAGTGCAAACGTTATTGATGTGTGTGCGCGTGTAGTAGTCACAGACTGATTGAGAAAAAAAAAAAAAAAAAAAAAAAAGGGGGGGGGGGGGGGGGGGGGGGGGGGGGGGGGGGGGGCGGGGGGAGGTGGGGGGGGGGGGGTGGGTAAAGCCGTGCGTAGAGTACGTACCATTTTAGATGTCGTGACTGTCCCCCTGATCATACCTTCACCTTCTAGTCTGCTACCTAATTGCCTTCATTAAAAGGTCAAACCTATTATGATTGATGTCTTGAATGTGTGAGTGTTGCATAATTGAGTGATTCATGGTGACGTGTTTACTGTAATATAGGGGCCGCTCTGGTCGTAGTGTCGAGTCGGTTCTGCTCTGTTTTCTAGCCCTGGCTACAGAAAAGGTTGTGCTTTGTGCTCTGTTCGTTTCTTGTATATGTCTGATTAAATACCGTGGTGTGTTTAACCTTGCTAGTCTGCGTGCAATATTGGACTATTTATACTTAACCAACGTAAACCAGTCCATAAACGTATACACAACTTCACTGGTCTGTCGGCAACTAGTGAGTTTCGCTACTTCTGTTTATGTAACCAGGAACAATTGTATAAATGCTAGCTAGATGAGAACCCCAACCCACGTAGGTAAAGCCGTGCGTAGAGTACGTACCATTTTAGATGTCGTGACTGTCCCCCTGATCATACCTTCACCTTCTAGTCTGCTCCCTAAGTGCCTTCATTAAAAGGTCAAACCTATTATGAGTGATGTCTTGAATGTGTGAGTGTTGCGTAATTGAGTGACTATGACGTGTTTACAGGGTTTTTTGGTCGCCGAACTTTAGGCCAAATGGCCTCAACGACTCAAATTTTTTAGGCCATCAGCCAAAAAATTTAGGCCATCCAAATTTTGTTAATTTCTAGGTTGTACGTTATTGTACGCATTGTTAAAATTACAGTTATCATATATTCACGCGTTATATATATATTCAAAAATCGCTGTTTAACAACAAAAATCGCCATCGTCACTGTTTAACACACTAAAAAACTACTTTTTTACCTTAAAATTGCAAAAATAGAACATTGTTAGCATAGAAATAATAATGTAAAGACAGTTTTAATGAATTAATGAATTTTTATTGAAAATTAAAACAGGTAGAAGCATACGACTATGAACCAAAGAAAGACTAAATTATATAAACTAATAGAAATAAAGTTAAACTACGTACTAAAATAGCATTTCTTCGATGAAATCTTTATATATAATAGTATATAAATGAAATTATAGCTTGAATGTGTATTTATAAGTGCAAATAGACAATGTAACTAGCTGGCGGCTGGCGCAGCCCAGAAATACAAGGAAAAATGTATAAATTCGCGCCAAAGGCGCGGTAAATTTTTAGAAAATTGTTTTTACTTAAAAATCAATAAAATTTAAATGGCTTTCGAGAAAAAATTTAGGCCAAATGGCCTCAACGGCCAAAATTCTTTAGGCCATCGACTCATAAATTTGAAGGCCATGGCTTAAGCTGTGGCCTAAAAAGAACCTTGCGTGTTTACTGTAATATAAGGGCTGCTCTGGGTCGTAGTGTCGACTCGGTTCTGCTCTGTTCTAGCCCTGGCTACGAGAAAAGGTTGTGCCATGTGCTCTGTTCGTTTCTTGTATACGTCTGATTAAATACCGTGGTGTGTTTAACCTTGCTAGTCTGCGTACAATATTGGACTATTTATACTTAACCAACGTAAACCAGTCCATAAACGTTTACACAACTTCACTGTCTGTCAGCAACTAAGTTTCGCTATTTCTGTTTAACGTGTATATAATGGCGTACATACACAGCTCCTACAATACACAGCTCCTACACATGATTGTTGTAGGAGCTGTGTATTGAAATTAGGGGTCAACTGTAGGTCAAGTCTAAATTAGGCTTAAACGTAGTTGTAGTGGTAGTAGACTTTTTATATTTTAGCACAAAATTTAGATACTAATGTTTTAGTTCCGAATTTGAGTTAAATTTTGTGGCATATATGTAATTGAAACAAAATCAAATCCTTACAACTTTTGAAAGTAAAATGACAATGACAGCAGTCATTTAAAGAAAACATAAAATAAATTATTACAGTTAACTGTAGTTACAGACCTATAATAAAAGTTTGCTTTTGCCAAAACAAGAAGTCTTTCTTTAGGCCTAAATTTCAAAGTAAAGTTTTAGAAACAAGGTAGCCTGCCTATATCTACATTAATCATAGTGCTCAAAGTGCATTCCATAATTTATTAATAAAATTATTTGTTTCAAGAAAACAAATGCATATATACTTAGAAAACATAAATGATAAAATTTAAAATTTCAAATTTATGCTTTAAGTTGTCGAATGTATCTTTATAACAACTTGCGGACAAATCTTAGAAATACGGACACTAACAGTAGTAATGCGTTTTTACGATTTCCAAAACTACCGTAATCCAATTGTAGGAGCTGTGTATTAAACAATGAGAGGTCATTTGTAGGAGCTGTGTATTGTAGGAGCTGTGTATGCTCACCTATATAATAAGCCACAGTGACGGGACTTATATATATATATATATTCTGGGTGTGTGTATGGTAACTTTTGAGACTAACATTAGCCCACTATACATAGTTCGTAGTACCACTACTCACTTACTTACACACGCGTAAACTAGCAACTCGAACCACCTACCAGCTACACCTTGCTGTGCACGTCCACGCATATATAGCTCTCCCAGGCCAGCTGTCTCACTAACAACTGGCTACATAGTAATCGGAGGTTGCATTTGCAGCCATGATGCCAATATGAACCTATTTCCTCGTTGGCCTGAGTAAGGCAGATGCCACACTTGGGCTTCCCCGTTTAGTGTTAATGGTAATTGACTTGTCACAGAGCTGGCATTTAAAATCATGTTTTGTTTATTGTTATTCATTTTTAGTTGCTATATCGGTTGCCCTTTCATAGCAGATTCAGTCTGTCCGATCTGTGTCAGCAAGTTGTGATCCCCCATCCAGTTCGTGTTGGCCTGATTGTTTCAAATTCATTGCTGAAACATCTGGCTTTGCTGGAAAACTCGGATCTACTCATTCGTGGGGAAGAGAAAATGCAAGATTTGCCAATCATACTTCAGGCCGCAAAGATCCGTCTTGCAGACTATAAGTTTGTCATAGTTAATTTGGCAAACTACGATATCCTGGACCTCGACAGTCGTCGCTGGGAGGAAAGCTTTCGCACTATGCGAGACTTTCTGTTGCAGAAAAATGTGGTGCCCTCCAGAGTTTATGTATCATCCGTCATTCCTCAGGACTGTTTTCCGCTCCCAGCCAAAACTTATGCTGACTTCAATGCTTTTCTGGAGAAGAGTTGCTGTGCTACCAATTTGCAGTACATGGCTGTTCCTAAAGATAAGTTTTTTGCCCCGCAGCTGATCCCTGCTGTACCAAGCCGACAGCAGCAACCGAACCTACACCCAGCCATGTACGATGATGATAAGTTCCATTTGTCGCCACGCGGCACTCGCTTGCTGATCGAACTCTGGTCAGCGTTTGTGCGACCACTGGGTTCGTGCATGCATAGAATCTTGAGTATATGCTACCAGCAGAAGTCTGAACCGCCGTCATGCCAGGCTTCTTGTCTGCGTGCGCGCCGACGATGCAAATTACACTAAGTATAGTAAGTGGCTGTTCTATGTATATATATTACGGATCGACCAGTTATGCGGATCCGGGAGACTCCGATCAGACTGCAATACCATCCGGATTTTTCCGCAATTGACTAAAACTGAAGGAAATTTTTTGCTAAAACTAAGAAATAAATGCCGGACTGATTTGCTCAAAACTAACTTCTTGAATACTTTCGTCCTAGGAGTTTAGCTTTTGCTGTTGGCTACCGCTTGTATCTCAATATTCAACTTGAACTGAATTTTCTGGGTATATGCGTTAACAAAACCAGAGAACAAATTTGTAAAATTATGTATTTTGAAGGCTAGCTCTGGATACAATCTGGATCCGAATCCGGCAAGATTTTGCATTCGGCCGATTTCATGTGTATATATCATAGGGGAGCGCGAGAGCGTTCCCCTATAATATGGGTGTAAAAGGCTCAGCGCGGCCCTTGAGACCCGTTCGATCACCGTGTCAGCTATGTAAATACTCAACCAAACTAGACAAATTTGGTATCTTTAGATTCAGCACGACGAGTGCTGCAAATCGCAAAAAAAGTTTTAGTAAAATTTTCGCTTCCGGGCAAGCTATATATATATATACGTAGGTCCGTTTGTTTTTTCCGTGTAAGTCATGCTCGGAAAAGTGCAATTTTCTGACTTAATGATATAAATATCTGAGCATTTTCAGCAGGTGAAGTTTGGTTTTTCTGAACGTGTATATATATCCCGAAAGTGACCCTTTTTGGTACTTTTTCGCTGCCCGGCCCGGCATGCCACCTGGCCGGTCTGCCAAAGGTGGCTTCACGGCTATTTTGGCCAAAAAAGGCCAATTTTGTGTCAGATCTGCAGCGCTCAGGAAACAAGCTAGAGACACGCGGATTGTTGCATAAGAAACTTTGGGTTGGGTACCATGGAATAGCGAGGACGATTTTCCATATCTGGCCGGGACCGTTCGGGCGGCCGGCCCAAAGTTGGTCTGGCCAAATAGCCATTTTGGAAAATTCCCTACTCTACAGGAAACAGTCAATAATATTCCTAAATATGCTGTTTTGGGCCATCTAGTGGGACGCATATATGGGTTATCAGTATCACTGCACACGATGAGCATAGTCGCCTCGCGGTGCGGTGCTGCTATCGTGCTGCACTGTTATGCAGCAACCACAGAACGCTGGCTGTTGGCATACTGTAAACGATAAAACATACTAATTTGGCTGTGTAGATAGCTCAGGGCATGGCAAATTATCGTAGCTACTTTGGCACTACAGTTTGCATTGTTGCGCTGCAGTAGGGTGCTGTTAAAGTACAGCACGGCTGACCCGCGGGTCGACTTTCAGGTCAGTGGCTACCCGCGGGTCGGAGTAAATAATTTTTGTTCATACCAATTTTGCGCTAAATTTTGGTACAATTTTACCAGAAAATTTACAATTTACGTTAAATTTTCCATTTTCTCAAAATTTTGGTTTTTATATACGTTACAATATTGCTTTTATGTGTGATAAAATTATTTTATTCTGTTTTGAATCTTCAGTCAAAAATATTTCAGTAAAATCTTCCTCTGACGTAACTATATATTTTATTATCGCGCAAGGCCTTTCTGCATTGATTGACAAACCGTTTCTGCAAAAACAATGTTGACAGCTTAGCTTACTACAACAGCCTTTTCAAATCTATCTTTCTGCAACGACGCTGTAGAGCTGCTTCCAGTAAATAATTATAATATGCCCATCTTAAAATTTCGACGTAGTTCTTCGAGTTATGATTATTCATGATTTTATTGGTTTTAGTAAAGTGTATGATATAAACCGCTAAAATGTTAGTTTGCTAACATATCCAAGTTTGGAGTGTATAAATAACAAGTATTATACAATAAAACAATAAACAGTATTATATAAACATTCGTAGTCGCCACGCAGCTGAGAAATAAACCATAATGGTCTGAACTTTTATGAAATTGCTGCAAAAAATAGACTTGCCATTCGGCAGAAAAGTTAGGCAAGAGTGTTGCCTAAATACTGATTCTACGGACCGACCGACCTCTCAACACTTGCAGTAGCATAGTCTACTCAGAACTAGCGAAAACGAAGACGAAATCTGATGCAGCTAGCTTGGAGCTAGCCAAAGTTTCTTTTGAAAGTTCTAATACTTCATTATCTACATGTTTAAAGCGTTAATTTTGGTGGATGCATGCTACAGAGTATACGTATACTTAAATATGCAAAAATGTCGATATTAAAGAAGCGGGTCAAGTGATTGAAAGAATCTCAGTGGATCGCGGGTGGCGGGTCAGGGGTCCCCGGGTCGCGGGAGCCCGTGCCCGTGGGTCGCGACATTGCGCCCCACTTCCAGCTCTGGGGTGGGGCTCCCACCCACAGCACGGTGGGGCCACTTTTTATGGGTGGTATGTTATGACAAAAGTTGTTCGCCTTGCCACAGGTTTTCATTTGATACCTAACTTACCACTTTTGAAGACTTTAATTTTTGATTCCGCTGGGGGTGGGGCCCCACAGTACGGTGGGGCGGGCCACTTTTTGTGGGTGGTATAATGACAAAAGTTGTTTGCCTCGCCAAGGGTTTTCATTTGCTACCAAACTTAACCAGTTTTGAAGACCTCTAATTAGCTGGCACCGACCAGGCCAACACGGTCTCCAGGGTTCCGCGCAGACGCCTTTACACCCATATTATGTAGGGGTGCTATCGCGCCCCTATATAATATATAATACATATAATACGTATGCATGTATGTATTATATGTATATATGTATTATTATGTAGGGGCGCGATAGCGCCCCTACATAATATGGGTATAAAGGCGTCTGCGCGGCCCCCTGGAGACAGTGTTGGCCTGGTGCCAGCTAATTAGAGGCCCGGGAAGGGGTAAAAAGGTTACCATCGTAAATTACTCGAGCAGTACTACAAGTATCACCATACTTTTGGTTAAAATTCCGCTGCGCGGCCCCCTGGAGACAGTGTTGGCCTGGTGCCAGCTAAGTAGGAGGCCCGGGAGGGGTAAAAAGGTTACCAACGTAAATTACTCGTGCATTAATACAAGTATCACCATACTTTTGGTTAAAATTCCAGACTTCGAAATTTTGCACTGGGCGGGAGTTACCGTGCGTTTGTTTTTTTTTCTCGGTTAATAACGCTTTTCGGAAGTGCTTATGTCAGCGCAGTGTTGGAACGATATGGGCATTTTGGTCCTATACTACTATTATATGTTGGTAGGCAGGGTCCTCCCATGCAACCTTTTTTGGTCATTTTGGCACATTGCCAATTTTGGCTCTGTGCAAAGGTCCCAAAATCGGACTTTCGCTATTTTGGCACTTCGATTGTGATCGACTTTTTTTCACAGGTTAGCAGCTAGATCGGTTTGGTTTGTTTTATTTGAATATTTCGGACTATGCGCGGAATGTGACGAGGGGGATTTTTTAATTTCGCTCTGGAGCTTTCAGGAGATGGGCCTAAACTTTGCATTTTTTCACCTGTTTTGGCCCTATTTTCACTAGAAAAGTCCCACTTTTACTAGAAATGGCCTAAAAGTCACTAAAAATGGCGTTTTTCGGCCTTGGGGTGGTACCCATATATAGTAAATCGGGGTCGGTGAAAACGATGAGCATACTGCTGAGGTCGGTGGATGTGACCCCTGACCCACAGCGCCCACCCACAGTGGGTCCGGTGTGGGTCAAAAATGAAAGTCTTCAAAAGTGGTCAAGTTTGGTATCTAATGAAAGCCCTTGCAGAGGCGATTAACTTTTGGCATTATGCCACCCACAAAAAGTGGCCCCACCGACCTGTGGGTGGGTGCCCCACCCACAGTGGGTCCGGTGTGGGTCAAAAATGAAAGTCTTCAAAAGTGGTCAAGTTTGGTATCAAATGAAAGCCCTTGGCGAGGCGATCAACTTTTGTCATTATGCCACCCACGAAAAGTGGCCCCACCGACCTGTGGGTGGGTGCCCCACCCACAGTGGATCCAGTGTGGGTCAAAAATGAAAGTCTTCAAAAGTGGTCAAGTTTGGTATCAAATGAAAGCCCTTGGCGAGGCGATCAACTTTTGTCATTATGCCACCCACAAAAAGTGGCCCCACCGACCTGTGGGTGGGTGCCCCACCCACAGTGGGTCCGGTGTGGGTCAAAAATGAAAGTCTTCAAAAGTGGTCAAGTTTGGTATCAAATGAAAGCCCTTGGCGAGGCGATCAACTTTTGTCATTATGCCACCCACGAAAAGTGGCCCCACCGACCTGTGGGTGGGTGCCCCACCCACAGTGGATCCAGTGTGGGTCAAAATGAAAGTCTTCAAAAGTGGTCAAGTTTGGTATCAAATGAAAGCCCTTGGCGAGGCGATCAACTTTTGTCATTATGCCACCCACAAAAAGTGGCCCCACCGACCTGTGGGTGGGTGTCCCAACCCACGGTGGGTCCGGTGTGGGTCAAAAATGAAAGTCTTCAAAAGTGGTCAAGTTTGGTATCAGATGAAAGCCCTTGGCGAGGCGATCAACTTTTGTCATTATGCCACCCACAAAAAGTGGCCCCAGCGACCTGTGGGTGGGTGCCCCACCCACAGTGGGTCCGGTGTGGGTCAAAAATGAAAGTCTTCAAAAGTGGTCAAGTTTGGTATCAAATGAAAGCCCTTGGCGAGGCGATCAACTTTTTTCATTATGTCACCCACAAAAAGTGGCCCCACCGACCTGTGGGTGGGTGCCCCACCCACAGTGGGTCCGGTGTGGGTCAAAAATAAAAGTCTTCAAAATTGGTCATGTTTGGTGTCAAATGAAAGCTCTTGGCGAGGCGATCAAGTTTTGTCATTATACTAGCCACAAAAAGTGGCTCCACCGACCTGTGGGTGGGTGGCCTGCGTGGGTCAAAAATTAAAGTATTCAAAAGAGGTCATGTTTGGTATCAAATGAAAGCCCATTTGCTCACATTTGCCCTGCCTATTGCATTGTTCAAGCTCCTTATCTGCGTTAGCTCACTGCTGGAAAGGGAACCTTTAAAATGACAGAAGGACAAGTAATAAAAATGCTCCTCCGGAGCATGAAAAAGTAATATGGGTAGTGGTGAGGTTGTAAAATCAAGAGAGGACTAGTCTTAAAAATGCTTAATATGGGGCTAGGTTCAAAAAAAGAAGAGGACTAGGTTGTGGGCGAATTAATATGGGCACAGCTTCGCCGAGCAACCCATATTCGCGGGCTTTCACGCTTCGCCATGGCGATTGTCATATACAAAGCAATTAATGTCAGTCAATAATTACAATTCCAGCAGTTATATATACGTAAACTATATAGTATATAATTTATTTGTGCTGGACTACGGCAAGCAACGAGAAAAAACCAAGGCTATGATTGTAACGCTAACGGTTGAATGGAAATAGAAGATCGTCGGAGAGAGTCCTGATCCTGAAGTTATTGTTGAAACTTTTCTTGTAAATGGTTAAAACGCTCAGTAGATAAATATTATATAAGAGTTTTTATCGAAAAACTGTTTGCTTCCAAACTCGTTTATCATAGTCGTATATTATTTACGTACCGTAACTAAATCTGAACACTGGTACGTATACATACATATGTAATATTTATAACTTTTTCAGTCCGCGAATATGGGTTGCTCGGCGAAGCTGTGCCCATATTAATTCGCCCACAACCTAGTCCTCTTCTTTTTTTGAACCTAGCCCCATATTAAGCATTTTTAAGACTAGTCCTCTCTTGATTTTACAACCTCACCACTATCCATATTACTTTTTCATGCTCCGGAGGAGCATTTTTATTACTTGTATTCAAATAAAACAAACCAAACCGATCTAGCTGCTAACCTGTGAAAAAAGTCGATCACAGCCGAAGTGCCAAAATAGCGAAAGTCCGACTTTGGGGCCTTGGCACAGAGCCAAAATTGGCAGTGTGCCAAAATGACCAAAAAAAGGTTGCATGGGAGGACCCTGCCTACCAACATATAATAGTAGTATAGGACCAAAATGCCCATATCGTTCCAACACTGCGCTGACATAAGCACTTCCGAAAAGCGTTATTAACCGAGAAAAAAAAAACAAAAGCACGGTATATAACTCCCGCCTAGTGCAAAATTTCGAAGTTCGGAATTTTAACCAAAAGTATGGTGTTACCTGTAGTACTACTCGAGTACTTTACTATGGTAACATTTTTACCCCTCCCGAACCTCTAATTAGCTGGAACCAGGCCAACACTGTCTCCAGGGGGCCGCGCAGACGCCTTTATACCCATATTATGTAGGGGAGCTGTCGCGCCCCTACATAATTGGCAAAAAATTTTAAAATCTAATTTGGACTCCAGGTTTGCTGCCTTCGCGAAGTTAGCATTATTTCGCGAAATTCACCTAGATTTTAGCTAATTTCGCTTGATTTTAGCGAACGTCGCGAAGATTTAGCGAAATCCCTTCAAACTTCGCAAAAAATCTTTGTAAAATTCGCTAAAATCTTGCCGAATTTCGCGAAATCGAACACCGCGAAGGCAGCAAATCTTGAGTCCAAATTAGATTTTAAATTTTCTGTCGATTTTTGGTAGAAATGGAGAACACCCCTCGAATTAGATAGCTAACGATTTCGAGAAGTTCGCCAGTTTTTTCGCGAACGTCTTTAAATTTAACGAAATTTCGCTTGCTTCGCGAAGTTCGCGAACTTCGCAAAAAAATTAACTTTGTTTTGAGCTATACTGTACGTATATACCATGAAATCTTTTTTCAGAACTTTCAGAACTCAACGCAAAGATCAACAAAAGTTTTGACTTCAACTAAATTTCAAGTCGTTTTAGAGTATTCCACGCGCCGTTCCAATGGAAGGTTCAATGATACAAAACGTTAATTTGTTCGTTCCGGGCTATCATTTGATACAATAATTTAGTGATGTTGAAATATTGAAAGGCAGAACCCCCCAGAAGTTGGAAAATTTTTAAAATTATGAAGATGAAAAAATACGTAACGGAAACCTTTAAAAAGATTTTAATAAAAGTTGATAAATTTTTTGACATTATGGAAAAATTTGTATAATGAAACCTTAAAAAGATATGAACAAAGGGAGCAGGCGCAAAAAATTAAAAACTTGAGCTGGACCACCGCAGCGACGAAAATTTTAAAAACAAATCTAGAAAAGCGCCACAGGTGACGAAAAGTTAAAAAATTGAGACAGCAAAGCGCCGCAGGCCAGGGGTGGATCCGGGGGGGGCGGCCCCCCCCCCCGTCGCGATTCGAAGGTAGGAAAAATTAAGGAGAGAAAGAGGGAAAAGGGCAAAAAATTTTCTACTTTTTAACAGCATATTTATTGCATTTGTGAAGAAAAAGCTCTAAATGCATCCGATTTTTCGGAGAAAATTACAATTTTTGCTAAAAAGAATTTAAAAAAATTTTATCAATTCTTCAGTATGAAAAGAATTAAAGATCCGAAGATCAATGTTATTGCAAAAACAAAAAATTTCTTCAACTTCTGGGGACTCCGCCCCCAGATCCTCCGACGAAATAATTTTACCGCCCCCCGTCACCAAATTCTGGATCCGCCAGTGCCGCAGGCGCAAAAAAGTTTCATATTTTTAAGTTTTAGGTACTGAAAATAACCTAATTTTTGCCTTCTACCCCGAAAATTCCCGGGGCGGGGATCGAACAAAAACGAGGGATTCGGATGGAACCTCTAAAACCCACCCCCTGTGTGCGCCCATGAGGCATTGCAGTGGGAATCTTTCCTGCTGAAGTGGAACCATACGTCCATTACCCTTTGGATTGACTGTCCAAACGAAGTTCGTTTTGAAGAAACAAATTTCCTACCAGAGAACCCGAGGAATATCCTATCCCACCCAGATGAGATCAGGGGGCCTCTGCATAAAAGTGATTAGAATACATACAGTTAATCAGAAACAGATTTCCGAACACAAATATGTTCGAGTTCGTAACGTTTGGTACCACTAAGTAGCTACGTGCTTTTATGTTTAAATATAGTCTCAAATTGCTCATCATTCAATCGTTTGAAGAAAACTTCGCGCTCCGGAGTGAAAATAGTTTGAAATGTTTGTTAATACATTGGGCGGACAACACGACATATACATATTTCCCTTAAGTCTGGTTTAGGGGGCTCTGGCTATACTGTGAGTGAAAATGATCAATATCTGTGCTCTCGAATCTGAACAAAAGCGACAGCCTCAGAGGTTCTTATTGTTCAAACACCGGCAGAGACGTGTGCGGCTATGACATGCAGAACAATTCCCAGTCAGAACAGTTTATTTTTCCAAAAAGATCAGAATGTTTTATTAGATTTCTATGAGACTGGGCTTATTCTAGTGGGCGCCCCTTTTGGTACCAAATTTTGCCCTGAAAAAATCGCTCAGAAGCCCAAATTTTCAAAAATTTTCCGGTTTTGCCGGAGATTTTTACTCAATTTTTGCCTATTTCAACACTAAATCTGCTTATTTTTGCTATAAAAATCAACTTTTATAGTATATGCCAGAAAAATTAGCGCTATTTTAGCATATTTTTCGAAAAATTTTCGCCCCCCCCCAAAAATTCCTTGCCCCTCGGACTTTTGGGCTCCTCCAAGAAAAAATCCCTAGAATAAGCCCAGTGAGACGTAGATAATATAGATTAGATAAGTATATATACATACGTATATACCTCCGTGCAATGCAAAGCCTTTCCGTCAGTTGTTCTTTCTGAATTTCTCTTTCCTTAATTTCGTCTTTAATAGTTGTAAGACGGCGATCAATTATCGACAAGGCTTGATAGCAAGTTCGGTCCACAAACCAATTGTCCCCCAGAAGAACCAATAATTCATTTGTATGCATCAATTTTCCTGAAAGTAATCAGACAAATATAATGTATTATTATTATTGTGAGTGGTATGATGACAAAAGCAGCTGTTAGCCTCGCCAACGACTTTGAATTGGTACCAAACTTTGAAGGCTATGATTTTTGGCCCCAATCGTACCTCCGACCCCTTGCCCCGTGGGGTTCCAGGGGCCAGTTTCATAAAATTTTGTCGAGTCGTCGAGTCCAGTTAGTAGCTGCTCTACGCTGGAAATATATATCTGTGACTTGTACTCTTGTAACTCGAGTACTGTTGAAAAATATCTGCTAGTTGTCGAGTCGAGTTCTCTAGTTAAATTTTACTCGAGAATTTTTCAATGAAATAATTTTACTGGACAATTTTTAAAAAATTTTAAAAGCTTGATATTTCGACTGTATAACTATTTTATGTTGTCTTACAAATTGCACAGACCAGAAATCTGCGAGCAAATGACTACTCGACTACTCGCAGACTCGACAGCTTTTATGAAACTGGCCCCAGGCGTATCATCCACCGGATTCGGCAATATATATATGATACGTATAAACTGTGTATTTACTCAGCCCAGCTTAAAACAGTCATAAATAAAAATTCGCACTAAAATACGCAGCTGAAAAACTTGTCAGTTGGAATTTCAAGAATGCTCAAAATTAATTTCTTGAGGTTATGAGACCGCAGTTTGGCCCCTGGCTTCGCCTGGAGGACGTCGCCACCTAGATCCCCGCTTAATTGTTCTACCTATATATACTTATTAGGGATGTACCGGGTCCGGGGCTTCATCGTGGCTAGGCGCAACCTGAATTTTGAAGTTTTCTCAACTTTATCAAGCGATTACTTCAACTGGAAAGCAGAAATCGGGGCAGCTAAAAAGGCTCTCGGGGTATTTGAGTGAAAAGCACACCTGTTGTTAAAGGGCTATCTCTAGCGTGCATATTTTCTCCAAAATCGCTAAAACAAATCGGTCGCATTTTTTGCAAAAACTACATTTTCAGTCCGACACAGAAATACTAGGCTAGAGATATATATGCCTCGAATTGGTGGCCTCTGTGTGACCTTCAAAGAGATCCCTTTAGCTTAATTTTACGACTTCCGCATATAGAGCTCTGAAAATAATGGATTAGTTGATTTCTGCCAAGGGAAGGTCCCACCTCCCCAGATCTCACCATCTGCCATTCCGCCCTGGCAGTAGCCGCCCGGTGGAAAGTCTTGCCGGACACAGTTTCTGACCACCATCCAGTCCTCACCTGCCTACCACTCCGCGCCCAGCTGAAACCCGGTGGTCGAGGTCCTGCGAAATGGAGCTTCAAGAAAGCGAGGTGGAAAGCTTTCAGCATCACCTCAGCGAAGCCATGACCGCCGCTCCTGATCCAGCCGAAGTAGGAGTGCATGTGGCCTGTAGGTATCTGACGGATCAAATCATGAAGGCGGCCTGTCAATCAATCCCATCCCGAAAGGATCTATCCGCAGAAGAGCGTCGTGGTGGTGCCAAGAAGCTGAGGAAGCGGTCCAGAAATGCAGGTCCGCCCGAGCTAAAGCCCTGGAAAGCCCCGAATCTCGCGCCCTGTGGATCGAAGCTAAACGGGACTGCCTCGCAACTATCCAGCGGCTGAAAAGGGAGTGCTGGCAAAATTTTGCAACGACGCTCACTGCTCGTACGGATCCCAAGAAAGTCTGGTCGGTGATACACTCGATTGACGGAAAGATCACCCAGACCCGACCAAACACAGCCCTTGACTATATATTCCGGGAAATCTCTTACTTCGGATCCAGCAAAAGCCAAGGCTTTTGTTCAGCAATATGCCAAGGTCAGCTATGTGAAGCCCACCCAGCAGAGGAAATCTACCAAAATTTCTGTGCTGACAGAGATCCGGGAAACAACTGCCCAACAGCCTGCTGACCCAATGTGCTCTCCCTTTACCAGCCTGGAGCTGGATTTTGCGATACGAAACCTGAAATCGGGGAAAAGCCCTGGTGGAAACGGAATTGCAAACGAAATGATCCAGAACCTGCCAGACTCTGCCAGGAAGTACCTCCTACGCCTACTCAACCTGTCCTGGGCAACTGGCGAGATCCCGCAAACCTGGAGGACAGCTAACATAATTCCCATTCTGAAGAAGGGAAAGCCAGCCAATGATACGTCATCCTACCGCCCAATCAGCCTCACAAGCTGCCTAGGGAAGGTTATGGAATCCTTGGTGAAGGCCAGGCTCCAATACTGGCTGGAAATCCATACCAAGCTGTCCCCAGACCAGGCTGGTTTCAGGCAACTTAGATCGACGGAAGACCAAGTCTGCAGGATCACCCAGATGGCAATAGATGGTTTCCAGCGACGCCCCCCTGCCAAACGCACCGTGTTGGCCTTGATCGATTTCTCCAGAGCTTTCGACACTGCCATCAGAGAAAGAATCCTTCGAAAGCTTCTCAACAAGGGTGTCCCTACCCAAATGGTCAAATGGATCAAGAATTTCCTGACAAACAGAAGAGGGCGTGTCAGATACAATTCCTGCTTCAGCCAGACCAAACTATTCCATCAAGGGGTGCCCCAAGGTTCAGTCCTATCGCCCTTGCTATTCCTAGTCTACATTGACGACATCCTATCCAAACTGCCAAGGGAAGTTCAGGGGAGCATCTACGCCGACGACGTCGCTGTCTGGAGTTCGGACGCAGACATCACTGTGGCAGAAGCCAATGTCCAGAAAGCCCTGGACTCCATCACCGCCTGGGCAACTGAAAATGAAGCCCAAATTAATGTTGGGAAATGCCAGGCCTGTATCTTCTCTACACACAATAAGCAGGCCAATTACGCTCCATCACTCAGAATCTGCGACCAGCCTGTCCCCTAAGACCCAAACCCGTCCTTTCTGGGCGTGTCCTTGGACTGGAACATGTCCTTTGGACCCCGCGTTGCCAAATTGAAGACCCGGTGCCGCAGCAGACTAGCCACCCTGAGTGCAGTGGCTGGCAGGTCATGGGGACCTGGCAAAGAGGATCTCCGGGCTATGTACATAGCCTATATTCGGTCGGTACTGGAGTATGCCCTGCCTGCCTGGTTTCCGTCTGCTTCGGAAACCTCCGTCTCCAGGCTGGAAACTATCCAAAATTCAGCGGCCCGAATCATCACTGGGTGCTACCCGGGCACCCCTGCCCACCTCGTCAGGACAGAAGCTGATCTGCCTCCTCTCAGACTCAGGGGAGAAGAACTTACGGCCTGTGCCTACGAGAAATCCATGCGCCTACCTACAAACAACCCGAGAAGAGCCGCAGCAGAAGGACAAGTTCCCCAGCGACTGAAGTCCCAGAGATCCTGGCGATACGCCGGTCAGCAGATAAGCGACGCTTGCGGCCTAGAGCATAACCACAGGGAAAACTTCCAACTCCACTCCATTGCACCGTGGGATGCTGCCTCTGCTACTTTCAAACCTCAGCTCGTCAACCCCTCCTCTAGCCGCAACGCTGAAGACCTCCGACGGCTGGCTATGGAAACTCTATCCAGTTTGCCCGCCGCCGACATCGTCATTTGGACGGACGGTTCCGTAGAGGAGGGCATACGAAACGGAGGATCTGCAGCCATAATCTTCTCGGGAGCAGGCAACATGTTGGAGCGAATCCTTCTACCGGCCGGGTCGGTTTGCTCTAGCTACAGGGCTGAACTAATGGCTATTGAATCCGGCCTGTCCTGGGTAGTTGGAAACTGGAACCCTGAATGGAAAGAAATCCGTGTCTGCTCTGACTCCCAATCTATATAGCATCTCCAGGCTGTCCAACCCAATGCAGGCGAGCAATTCCCCGGTGGTAAACCTCATCTGGACTAGACTGGCGGAGATAACCCAGCTGTCGGGCCACACAACCTTCCAATGGGTCCCAGCACATGTCGGAGTGACTGGGAACGAAGAGGCTGATCAGGCGGCCAAGGAAGCGTCATCTGCCCCAGGACAGCCCAATATCAGCGTTGACTACGTCACCGCGAAGGCGGTCACTCAGCGACATTTTAGGGCCCGTGTGGTCTCAGAAAGGGCTGCCCAAGACAGGCTGGGAATATACTCCGGCGGAAGACCACCATATCCCAGCCCGGAGGTATCCCTCCCGAGGCAAATCAGATCAACCCTGGCCCAAATACGCTGCAATGGACACTCCAGAATTCTCGGCCAGTACAAACACCGAATCGGCATCTCTGACTCCCCCCGATGCCCCCTATGCGGGCATGAATTGTAGATCTGCAGCATCTGTTCAAAGATTGCCCAGCGCACGCAATCCCCCGGGCCAGGCATCTGGGAACCAACCCTACGTTGGCGGTCCTTACGGAGGCCCCCCTTGCAGTGGTGGATTTCCTGCGGGGAATAGGCCGCATCTGAGGTGGTCTATATCATATTGGTCCGCCAGATGATCCAGGAAATAATAACAACAACAACATTTCTGCAAAAACTGACAAGTTTTTGACTCCAATATATAGAAAACTTGATTGTATCTCTCGATAGAGAAAAGCTAGAAAGAAGCTTTCGAAAGCAAAAATGTATTATATACTTAGTATAATTATAACTACGTATATATGCAGCTGCAAACCAGCTGCCCGAAATCGGTTAAATTAAATCCACCGCGAACGGAAAAGCCGACGTTTCCGAGTGGGATTGTGCTGAGAGCTGGGCTTATTCTAGTTATTCTAGCGGGGGGGGGGGTTAACCCCCCCATAAACACCCTTCCCCCCCCCCAAAGGTGGGTGCCCCTTTTGTACCAACTTTTGCCCTGAAAAAATCGCTCAGAAGGCCAAATTTTCAAAAACTTTCCAGCTTCGCCGGAGATTTTTTAGTCAATTTTTGCCTATTGAAGCATTAAATCCTCTTATTTTTGGGTTATATATATATATATGTTACGTACCGTATGAGATTTTGTACCGTGCGTATACTACGGTACAACTTTTTCTGTACCGTATTAAACGGTACGTCCCGTCTTATATTGTACGGTTAGTTTTTGTATCGTATTGGCAAAGAACTGAATACTGCTGTTAAATAATATTAAGTAAACAAATATATAATACAAATTTTGCAGTTTTGGTACAAAAATAGCGTCTCAAGATGCCGCTTCAGACAAAACCGTATTTTTGCACTAAAAATTAACTTTTTTCTGTGCATACTAAAACCAAGGCGCTGTTGTGGACGGTTGCATTTGGAGAATGCCACAAGCGACAGATTTTAAAGCACCTTTTGCAAAAATTTTCGGGAAAAGCTGTCGTATGCTAAAATAATCATAGAATTATAAATTATTCAATTGCCACAATTTGCATGACTAAAAATATAGAAACTTTGCTCTTGCAATTCTTATTTCTATGCCACTCTGAACTTCTAATCCTATTAAATATTCTGAACATAATAAGTGAAAATGTTTGAACTTAACTTTTGAAAGCCAACGTTTTTACACAAAATAACAAAAATACAAAAGGGTGCCGGTGCTTATCTCCGGATTCACAGCCCGAAGCCAGGAGCGACAACTCTAATGTTGACTACATCTGTGGAAGGGGGGCCAGCCCTTCATCAGGCGTTACGCCAGAACACAGACTCCTGTTACCTTCCCACCGCAGTGGTACCCATTTACCGACCAGTTAAGGATAGACAGCTGGGTTGGCTGGAGCCCACGGCGAACCGATATGTGCTTAGTCCCTTGCTCAAGGGGATTTGCTAAAGCCTTGTGGCAGCGGGGGTTCGAACCTAGGACCGTAAGATCTTTAGTCGAACACTTTACCACTCGGCCAATGCGGCACATATATATATATATAAACAAATAAATATTACGGTTTTAAAAATTTTTAATTTCATAAGTGCTTAGATTTGAATGACATGAATAAATTTTTTAAAACCTTAACATTTATTTGTTTGTTTATTTGCATTTTCGTTCTTTTTGTGTAAAAACGTTGACTTTCAAAAGTTAAGTTCAACCATTTTCACTTTTTATGTTCAGAATATAGTCAGAGGGGGGAAAAAAGCATCACCGGCAAAGTGGGGGAAAAAACAACGGCTCACCCTGCTCGACTGGTATAAGATAGAGATACAAAATCTAGTGCAAATGAAAGTTCAAGTCTTGTACTTTAAGATCATAATACAAATAACCGTTCCTGTCGATTGAGCCTTCGTGTGGCATGGGTCCGAAGTTGACACCCAAAAATTGTCCAAAAACCTAAGGATTTTTCAAATTTTCTAAGATTATGCCAACTTACTGGTAATAGTTACAGGAGTCATTTTGTGCATGAAGGGGTTTGTGGATGTGCTCTATAACGTGGGCTAGTCGGATTTTCGCTAGGTCACACGGTTGAGAAATAGTGACCATCTTTTTTCCCCCACACTTTTTGCACCAGAGGGAGGAAAAACAACGGTGTGCTTTTTTGCCGGCAGTTTCGTTTTTTTGATTTAAGCAAAAATAACGACTAATTGTTTACTCATTTGAACTGTTATACCCCCCCAATTGACCTTCCGCTGCCGAAAAGAGCCATATGACCTGCCCCTGTGGAGGAATGCTGGCAAATATTCCCAGGGGGGGGGGTAAATCATGCAGATAACAAGAAAATTAGGGTCCATAAACAATATTTTTGTGATATTATGAACTGTGGACATTCCAGAGAGTTTCACAAGTGTGGATATGCAAAAGACTCCACCCGAGATGGATGACCCCTGAACACTTTTGTGCGATTTTGCCACCCATCATAAATAAAACACTCAATTTCTTGCGGGTTAATATTGCAAAATGGTGTATTTTATCATTGCAAGTTAACACAAAAGGCGATTAACTTATAAATTACCGGAAAAAATAAGATTTTGTAGACCAAAAATCTTAATTTCCTAGCAATGTTGGCTCATTACTAAGTTTGGCATTTACGATGGATAATACTAAGCCTGGCTGCCGGCAACGAGTTTTTAGAAGTAGATATTGCGTTTTATGCCTTTAAATGCCATTTATCTCCTGCTATGGTGGTAAAGGAACGAAATTTGGTGCCATCTTTTTTTCCCCACCCCCATCTTTTTTTTCCCCACTTGTGGGGGAAAAAAGATGGTCTATATTGAGGCTAGCCTACTAGAAGTACAACCGAATGCTGATTTTACTGGTGGTATAGAAAGTACAGGCCAAGCCCTACATGCTGGTATATAAAGCGTCTGGCTAGCTACAGTCTGTAGCGAGTAATAACCTTATTTCGAAAATCGTTGTTTTTCCCCCCTCTGACTATATTTAACAAGTAACAAAAATGCTCCGCACAAAAGGGGATAATATGTGTGTTGGGCCTATGTCTGTCGTTTAAATTCCGGTTGAGAAAGCAAGTATATAAATCCGACACAGCAAGTTTAGGTGGGTCGTTCTATGGCGAAAGTTGCTCAGTTCGATGCGGGCTTTCATTTGGTACCAAATTTGACCACTTTTGAAAATTTTAATTTTTGACCCAAAATCGCCTAAGTCCCCACCCCACCCCACCACAGGCCTCTACAGCCACTTTAGGTACGCACTTCTATGACAAGAGTTGCTCAGATCGATGCGGGCTTTCATTTGGTACCAAATTTGACCATTTTTGAAAATTTGAATTTTTGACCCAAAATCGCCTAAGTCCCCACCCCACCCCACCCCACCCCACCACAGGCTTCTACAGCCACTTTGAGCATGCAGTTCTATGACAAAAGTTGCTCAGCTCGCTTAGGGCTTTCATTTGGTACCAAATTTGACCACTTTTGAAAATTTTAATTTTTGACCCAAAATCGCCTAAGTCCCCACCCCACCCCACCACAGCACTCTACAGCCACTTTGAGCATGCAATTCTATGACAAAAGTTGTTCAGCTCACTTAGGGCTTTCATTTGGTACCAAATTTGACCACTTTTGAAACATTTTATTTTTGACCACTTGACCCCCTACCCGATTTACCCTTCAAACGGAAAAGTGGAGCCAGTCCAGCAAAATGGGTGGATCGGACGGCAAAACGGACTCCGGGAATGAGCTGGGCGCACCAGAAAACCTCTATGGACAAAGTTTTGAGAGGCCATGCACAGTCCTATATGGTGTTCTTGTAAGTCGGTACCGACTTGACCCTCCCGACAGCAAAGTGGAACCAGCCCAGCAAAATGGGTGGGTCGGACGGCAAAACGGCCACCGGAAATGAGCTGGGCGCACCAGAAAACCCCTATGGACAAAGTTTTGAGAGGCTATGCACAGTCCCATATGGTGTTCTTGGAAGTCGGTACCGACTTGACCCTCCAGACAGCAAAGTGGAACCAGCCCAGCAAAATTGGGTGGGTCCGACGGCAAAACTGCTTACGGGAATCAATTCGCCGTGCCAGAAAACCTTTGTATGAAAGAATTGAGCTTTCTAAGTTGAATACACAGCGAGAAATTTCGATTTTTCATTTTTCGAATTTTCACCATTTTTGACCGGCCACTGTGGTCGCATGGGAAGTGATAGAGAAACGAGACTTAGCTATTTAGTTAGTTCAATATATGTAGTTTCTGAATATAAAAAGAAATCGGCTCCAGCTCTTAACGTTCGAGCTGCGCAGCGACCACAAAAATGGTCACTTTTCGCTCTGAGCCGACTTTGCGGCGCCGCTGCGGCGCTGTGGCGCACCTGCGGCGCAAAAAAAGTTGCGATCCTTAAATGGCGCATGGGGTACTACCAGACCCTATACCCCTTTAGGTCCGGCCTCCGCTGCAGATTACGTGAAAGAGGCGGAAAGTCAGGACAATACGACCATTAAATAGGAGAAACCGGAAAAAAAAACATCGCCGCCATAACCGGTCCGGGGCGTAACTTTTTAACGGTAAGTGATACGGGGCTGAAACTTCACAGACATACTAAACTCGATGTGCTCTACAATTTGCGCATGAAATCTGCGCAGGATCTGCGCAGGATTTTGCGCAGCCTCTGCGCAGCTTATTTTACGGTGTCTCCAGGGACTTTTGACACATATTATAGGGGTCGCTGCCGCGACCCCAATAACCTAACCTCGAGGTTAACTAAGGGTTAAGTCGTTATTCTCCAGCTATTTCGTTGCACCAATCAGGGTTAACTTATTCTCCAGTTAACCTCGAGCATAACTTATTCCGCAACTGACAAAAACTTAATCCTCAGTTTGATAAGGGTTAACTGAAGAATAAGGGGTAGATAACGCTGCTAACGCCTGAAAGTCAGGTTATTTGGAACAAAGTTTGCTGGACGAAAGTCAGCAAAGTTAAAACAAATATCTGGCGGTGTCTCAAATGAAAATAAG
Organism: Trissonchulus latispiculum; assembly: GCA_030248195.1. Classification (NCBI taxonomy): domain Eukaryota; kingdom Metazoa; phylum Nematoda; class Enoplea; order Enoplida; family Ironidae; genus Trissonchulus; species Trissonchulus latispiculum. Next base: position 24,023 of record JASAND010025916.1, read on the forward strand.
AACATTGAAAATTCGGCAAAGTATCCGAGTCATGGTGTTTGGAGTAAATTGGTTTCATCCGGAAAGATAATGATTATCCGACAAAGAACATACAATTAGATAGCAGTGCACAGTCTGTTACATTTGCTGCTAAGTTCGGGGTTATCTTTATTCTTCAACCATTCTTCAGTTACGTTGGAGGTTAACTTTATCACTGAGTCTAGTCTTCAGTTACGTTCAAGGTTAACTCTACGTCAACTATTCTGATTGGTTGGCAACAAGGCGGTGCTTTTTCTTATTGGGCAGTCTCAACTAAACTGCTAACATCAAGAATATTCCTATTCCTGAGCTCAAGTTCAGGGTTAGTTATTCTCCAACTTATATAGTTGGAGTAGTGCAACGGAATACAATTTATGCCTGAGCTTGAGCTCAGGTGGAGAATAGTTAACTCCGAATTAAGTCAGGTAGAGCTTAGTTCGGAACTAAGTTATTCCGATTTGGTGCAAGTGGCCGTTAGTCTTGCAGATCAGATTCAGTTCTTTGCCAATACGGTACAAAAACTAACCGTACAATATAATACGGGTAGTACCGTTTAAACGGTACAGAAAAAGTTGTACCGTATTATACGGTACAAAATCATACGATACGTAACATATAAATTAGACAATCGGGAAAAAAGCCGCGTCAAAATTTCGGGAAAAAAGCCACGACCGCCGTGGCCTAACGGGTGAAGCTATTGCCGTAATATTTGGCGTGTAGAATGACGACCTCAATGTAAGCCCACACGCCGATTTTTAGCTTTCTGGCTCTCCTCTATAGTCAACAGCAGGGTCGATATTTTTTGGAAAACTTTGTTCCTGAAATGGCGAGAAAACGGTAATTTTTGAAAAATTCATAACTTTAGTGTCAATAGAGCTATCTGAATAATTTCTACTGCAATCAAGAGGGAACATGTCTGGCTTTGTTCTCACACAAATGTCAACAATTCAAGACGTCACGTGGTCTCTGGGCAGGTGTGGCTTTTTATTCCCGATGATTTTGATTTTTGACCCATCGGGAAAAAAAGCCAGTCACTTTCTAAACATATAGTGAGCAGTTTTCTTAGATTTTTGGGATTATTACTGTGTTGAAAATAATCAGCAATTCAAGATTTACAGAGCAATACCGTTTGTAGGTGGGTAGTCCCTGAAATGAGCTACTTTTGGACTAATATGTCACGCCAGTCGATCTGACCGCTACACGCCGCATTTCATCCTTAAATTGGCACATTTGGCCCAGAAGAGCATTACGAATTCATTGGAAAACACTATTTTGTAGCTAGCCTTCGTTTTAGCAAGTTTTTTAAAAAATTTGAATGTTTACGTTATATATATATATTTGATGAAACCTAGCCAGCTTATGCTGCAAACTAAAAAGTTGTTTTAGTGCTTTACGAAGGCAATTTGCGTCGGTAAACAACAAACCTAGGGGAAATAAGCAATGCTGAACATGATGGAACGCTCTGAATTGGTCTACCTCTTCAGGATATGCTTCGACCAAAGTGGCTTTTTTCCCGATTTTGGCTTTTCCCCCAGGATATTAATCACAAAGTTTACACTCTCTATTACTACGGACCAGAAAAGTCATTAATACATGAAAATAATCCGTTGGGACTGCCATTCTTCGAACTACAAGAATTTTCCCATAATTCCAAAGAATGAGTTCTACACGTCCAAAAGTCTGAAAAAATGGCGTTTTTCCCGATTGACTATATATAGCACAATTTTTAGCATATTTTCAGAAAAATTTTTCGCCCCTCCATATTGCCCCCGAGGGGTCCCACAAGAAAAATTCCCTAGAATAAGCCCAGTGAGGGGGCTAGAACACTGAAAGAAGTAATTTTGGAAAGTCTCATCAAATTTGAACTTAATTTGTGCCATGCACTGGGGCAATAGTACCTTAAAAAATCACCACCTTAAGCAGCATACATAATACATAAATACTACACGTATATATTATGTATATATATATGTATATATATACGTATATATATATATATACGTATACATATGAACAAACCAGAGTGCACTGCGGGGCGGTTGTTCATTCCATTCCCTTCATTATACTGATAGTCATTGTTCTAAAAAATTATATATACGTATTATATATTCACAGCTTCAAGAAAGCCACAATATGGTTCCATACACAACAAGTCATACCAGGCATAAAAGCATGCTTGCCAAACGGCACCATGACATCATAAGAAAATCGGTAAGGCAACGTTTGCAAGCGCTGTTTCAAGTTCACATAATCTTGTTCAAAAAATCTCCAAGTCTCCAATTCTTTATGTACTGCATTCAAGGCAGAACGAGTAACGTCCGAAAAATGGTGCAGATCCATCCAGAGTAACAGGATGCGGGGTGGATGAATGAAGCAATTCGTTAACGTTTATATATAATTAGAACACCAAACAATTTCTTAAAAGAACACGACCGAATCACCTCCGTTGTATATACGTCTATTCTAAAATACGTATTGGTCGAGTGCTGTTAATCTACCGTGCTTGAATCGTGATTATCCAAGCAAAGCCCCACCCCAAACCTGTGTGAACGCTTTTATTTCCAGCGCGGCGAGCAAAATCCCTATTTTCGTTTTTGAAAGTTTAATAGCTTAAATGTTCCAATTAACAGCTGGGAAAAACCCTCATTAAAAAGCAACCTGAGCTTTTTGCAGAAAGGGTTCCAGATCTATTTCGCCCCGCCCTACCAATTTTCGTGTCCCCACCCCACTAGACTGGGTCCAAGGAAAAATGACAGATCTGTCTGACGACGGACACTTTTTGAAGAAAATCTTAAAAATTTGTTTTCTAATTGCCGTTTCTAATATATACCTCAAACATCTAACCATGAAGTAATTTTAACATTGGACAGGGAAAACTATAACTAAAGTAAAAGTAAACTAAAGTCAGAAATGCACCGGGCTTGCCCCCGGCCCCGGCCCGGATAGTCAGACCACGCCCCGGCCACGGTAGTCAGGCCCCGGCCCCGGTGGTCAGGCCCCGACCAGTAGCGGCGCCAGGATGTTTTGAAGGGGGTCGCCCGACCCAAAAATCCGGAGACCTTTTTTTGGGAAATCCAAAAATTTTCTCAAATTTTAGCAAAAATTTTTCGATTTGTTGCAAAAATTTTTCGATTTTTTGCAAAAATTTGCCGTTTTAAAAAAAATTTCTCAAATTATGCATATAAACAGCTGAAAAATTTTTCAAGGGGGGGGGCGACACCCAGCGCAGCAATTTACAACGATTTTACCCACCAAAGTTCTCCCTGTCTGTTTACCAAGGTGTACCAGGCTACAGCTTACCCCCTGTGAGACCCACCCCCCACCAGTGGCGGATCCAGGGGAGGGGCCCGGGCCCCCCCCCTTTGCGATTTGGGCCCCCTCCTTTGACATTCCGGGCCCCCCCGAGAAAATTTTTTTAAGCTGTTTATATGCATATTTTGAGTGAAAACTAAGCACAATTTTAATAAATTTCACAAATTTTTAAAAAATTTCGCCTGCGGCGCACTTATATATACTTCTGTGCTGCTTTATTACGTACGTAGTTCTGTGACAGAACTTCTGTCTCTTCAAGTGTCTTCTATTTTGTTTCCTTTCCTGTTTTATAAGTATATAATTGTACTCAACGCCTTCAGTTTATTTTATGACTGCATACCGGCTTATATACGGGCATTTACATTTACAAATTTTATTTTGCTTTCATAACGTATACATCTATATAAATGGGCAATGCAAGTCTGATAATTGGCAGCTTCTGAAAGTGCTCAGATTAAATCGTGGAAGTGAAAAATTCTGAAAAGCATCCAATTCCAGTTTTGGTTTTCCACTGATCGATTATACAACTCATCTCATCGTAACTAATCTTTCTAAACATTTGAATTGCTGAGTTTTCCACGATTTCAAAAAATTCTTCAACTTCTGGGAGGCTCCGTCCCCCAGACCCCCCCGTTTCGCAAAACATTATCTTTGTTGCCATTGAAACTTGACCTCTTTATTGCCACCATTCCTTGTATATATATATATACTATTTTACTGCAAGTTTTTCACTTCGTAAGTTACTATATATATACATGTATATACATCTCCATTTTATTTATTTAATCTTTTCAAAACTTTGCATGACGGATATTTTTCCAATTTCAAAAAATTCTTCAACTTCAGGGGCTCTGCCCCAGACCCCGTGTGCTTGTCTAAATTCCCCACCCCCCCCCCCAGGATATTGGTGTGTATAGGAGGAAGGGAAGGGGAGAGGGGGGGTGGGGGGGACCCCTCCCCCCAAATGAAGGGGTCGCCGACCCCCCCCCTAAAAATTTTTTCCTACCCCTCCCCCAAATCGATTTTTTCAGACCCTTCCCCCCTAAAAATTTTCTAACCCAAACCTAAATTTTTGAAACTTTTTAGCTAAAAATACGCAATTTTTCCAAAAAATTCCAAAAAAATTAGCGAAAAATGCTAGAATTTGCTTGATTAAGCTAAAAATCGTTAAAAATAGCTGTAAATTGAGAAAACTTTTCAATTTTTTAACGAAAAACCAATTTTTCGCCGTCCCCCCCCATCTAAATTTTTTTTTCCCCCGCCCCCCAAAAGCCATTTTTCGGTACCCCCCCCCCTTTTTTTCGCCAAACCCCCCTCCCTACTTTTTTCTGAACCCCCACCCCCACTTTTTTCGCCAGCCACACCTATGTTGGGGGGGGGGGGGAGTAGTTGAGGTCAGGGGCCGTATTCTCAAAACTTAGCTACAGATAGGCCTATTTGTAACTAGGTCGAGGGGGGTTATCAACAGCTAGTAATAAAGCTAGTTCTAATTATAACTAATTATAAACTATATTCATCATTAGTGAAGTTAGCTTAACTCTAATCCCAGTTAGAGATAGCCCTAGTCCTAGCTACAGATAGCCCTATTTCTAGTTGCAGATAGGCCTATCTGTAACTAGGTTTCAGAATACGAGTTAAACAGAGAAAATAAATAAATAGAAAACTCTGTTTTAAGACAAATGCAATGGTTAAAATGAATAATTTTTAAGCATTTTCTAAGCATCCCAATTGATAAAAAGTAACTTAAACTTAACAATTTTCAATATCTAAAAATTTTGCTAAAAAGCTGACTCGGAAATTGCAAGTCAGCATTTTCCCCTATCTATAACTAGGACTAGGCCTATCTATAGATAGGGCTACCATGTTTTTAGAATATGAATAGGGCTGTTTGTAACTGGATAGGGGTATCTGTAGCTAGAGATAGGCCTATTGCTAGTTATAGATAGGGGTATTTTAGTTACATAGGGCTATCTGTAGCTAGAGACAGGGGTATCTGTAGCTAGAGATAGGCCTACTCCTAGTTATAGATAGGGCCTATCTGCATTTGAGAATACGGCCCCGGGTAGGGGGGAGGGGGTCTGGCCTCTCCGTGTGGGGCGGTTGGTCTCACAGGGGCAAACTGTAGCCTGGTACACCTATGCTATGGGCTTGGGGGGAGTAGTCGAGGTCGGGTATGGGGGGGTGGGGGCTAATTGTAATTGGGGGGGTAGCCCCTCCCAGCCATTTTTACAACGCCCCCCCAAAATTTTTGGGGGCCAAATTGGCCAAAAATTGGGTATTTTTAGGGTACATTCTGCAAAATTTTTCAAAAAAGTCCAAATTTTTGGCTTAAAGTGTATATCATTGCGAGAAATACACGTTTTTAACGGTTTTATGGACCTTCTGGCTCAATATTGATCTTATTTTAGACGTAGAAACATGTTGCTAATCAAGTTTTCGAGTTTAAAGCACCTGTGTAATGTCAAAATTACTTCATAGTTGAATGTTTTTTGGCATTAGCAATGGCTGAAAATGCCCCAAAAAAAAGAAGGGGAAGGGGGCCCCCCAACCCAAATCCCCGTTACACCTATGGGGGACCTAGGATACTTTAGCATTACATGTAACGCCGCTGGCCTGTGCATAATTACAGGAATTTTGCAAGATTTTTGCACATTTTTGCAAGCTAAGTTTCGATTTTTGCACAGCCGTCTACCTAGAGATATTGCAAATCAAAAATTTCGAAAATGTGTAATGCTTGCAGAACTTTTGCTAGGCAACCACGTGCATGATCTATCTTCCTCAATGAGACGAGGGTGCCAAGTTAGCATTTCAGCGACAACGGGGGTGAAATATTAAACGGCAATGCGACCGGGGCGGTGGACGTGTGGATGGGGGGCTGTGGGGTTGAAGGGTGGAGTGGAGAAGTGGGACATGGGGAATCGTTGAATCGTCCGACAGTGGGCTTTTTGGAATATAGTTCATATGAAATTACGAACGTTTGTTCCGATCTTGCGTTGCGTGTCTCCTACCGACAGAGAAATCGCTCATAGTTTCTACTAGTGGGGCGGTTTATTGACTTCTTGATGATTTAGGAAAAATCGCAATTTTTCTCTTAAAATTTTGAAAAAATTGTTTGCCCCCCCTCCCCAAACTTTTTCGTAGTCCGTACCCCACCATCCCACCCCAAACCGGCTGAACCAACCCAACCTAATTTCGGGTAATCCCACCACCCCCAACTCAACTTATGCTGCCAAAATGTTGAAACAAGATTCGTTTGATGAATTACAGAACTTTTAGCTTTTAGGCCATGTTTGATGATTTCTGATATTCGAATTCTGGGTGAGTAGTACCCGCAACATTTCGTAAATTGGTTGACATTTTTGGGATTTCTGAGATTTTTAGTTCTGGGGCGGGGGTCCAACCGCCTCCTCTTATAGGGCTAAAAACCACAAACAGGCTATTTTTACCTTTTTTGCATTTTTAGGCCATTTGATTTTCCCGTCCTACTTATGGAGGCTCCCCCATCTTTTGGCCTAGGCAATACCGCCCCCATTAGGCGAGACAATTGACATTTGACCACACATGTCTGGGTTTACTTTATGGGGGGGGGGGGGGGGGCGGGGCGCCCTTCCACTTTTTTGGGTTCCCCGCCCCCCACATGAGCACCTCCCCCCTACTCGGCCCCACCCCCCACTTTTTTGGGCTTCCCCCCACTCACCCTAAGGTGCCCAGAAACTGCCAAATTTTTAGGATTTTTGGTCAAAATGTTCAAAATTTTTCCGGCTTCGCCGGAAAGTTTTGATCAAAAATTGCCTTTTTGGTGCTAAAACTTGTTTTTTGAGCACTTTTAAGAATCGTTATAGCAGTGTATGTGCAAAACAGGCTATTTATACAGCATTTTTAGCATTTTTGGCCTATTTTATTTCCCCCCCCCCCCACTTTTCGCCCCCCCCCCCCCCACTCTCCCCCCCACTTATTTTTGCCTAAAATAAACCCCAGCATGTATTCTCCTGTTTTCTGCTGTTTCAGGTTGTATTTATAATTATTCTAGCCTTGTTGCGGCGGCTGTTTTTACGTATATACACGTGACGTATGTACGTATACTGTATATATATTTTCTGACGAACATCTTATGCAAGTAGAATTTTTATTGGCACGCTAGAGAATGTTTTTATCAGCGACAATAAAAAAAAGACAGTTGCATATGCTATCTTACTGCATTCTGAATGCCGCATTCGCAGTTTATTTTTAATCAAGATACGTACAAACATGAGCATGTCTGATAATCCTTATTCAACATTGACACGAGATACATATCATCAACGGCATTCTGATAACTGGTGAGTTCAGCACAGCTTATATAATCACTTCTAATAATCTGGCACATTTTATGTAAATGGAAATCGTGGAACTGCATGTATATTTACAATTCAAATTCTGTAAATTCGGGTGCACATGCTGACAGATTGGTTGGTAGATACGACAGATACGTCTGGTTCGGAGTAGTAAATGGCAAATATATACGTACTAAAAGTGGACTGAGTCTCCACTCCAACCTTTAATTTTGACTTTTATGTATGTTTAGTGTATATATAGGTCGTTTCTAGCACCCATGGCCCTAGTACACTGGCTTTTTCCAGGCCAAAATTTCTGTGGGTGGGAAGCCGAGAAGGCCGCCCCTCCAGGTTTGAGGGCACCGATTTAAACTTTAAGCTTAAAATTGCTAAAAATGCTAAAAGGACATAAAAATCGCAAAGGCGAAGCCGCAGAAATTTTTTAAGAAATTTAGAAAAATTTATCCTGTCTCATCGGGAGCCCATAGCTGGGGTGCCCCCTTGTTTGTAAGAAAAAGCCAGGTACACTGCAATAGTACGACGCACAGACAATGCAATAAGCAAGACAAGTATGTACATATTGTATATAGACTATCAAGCAAGTTCAGACTGGTATACACTAGCATTTGTACAGAAACTCTTGTGTTCGGTCGAACTTTATTGGCCTTGTTATGAGCCAAATCGTTGTACAGTTCCCACGAGCCATTACTTCTAAGGCAGTAACAAGTATAGTGTCCAATTCCGCCAAAAACTCTTTGCTCTGGAGGGCGGAAAGCAACTGCTGCTCTCAATTTGAACGATGTATCAAAGCTTCGAAACTGTTGCACGAAATCCGACAAACAATACTCATTGTAGACTTCGTCGGCGACGACATTGATATCCATGGTGGGGTTCCCCGTGTCCTCGTTGCCGTCACTTTCTTGGCTAGCTGGACGTAGCTGTCCTCCAAGTTCAACGAAGACGTGTTTGACCAACGTTTTGCTCCGGACTGTCCGAAGTCCGCAGCAGTAGTAGCGGAAATCATCGCCAATTACAAATCCTATAATTTGATCCATGTCTCGATCATCAACAACGGATGCCATGGCTTGGCACGGCCTTTGTTCACAAGTTTCCAAAAGTTCCTTCACTTTTCTTTCAAATCCGGATTCAGCTGTGGCATTTTCTTCGTTAATGGTGATTACGGTAGCCCGAGAAATTATGGGTTGAATGGGGCAATTCTGATTGGTGCAGTAGTTTTCAGTTACCAATGAAGGGTGGTTCATTAAAGCAAGCTGAGCTGCTACCGAAATTGTGGAGGAACAATTGATCTGCAGAAGGTTAGAGCCAACCTCGGCAGCTAACGGAACGTTCTCAAAATTATCCATAGCAAACTGCGCCCGTATTCGATATGCTGCTGCACTCATCCCTTTAGTGCAGATATGGGATACCAACTCAAAAATCTTGTTGTCAGGGTTGGTTTCCGTGCTGCATAAAACATCGTTGTCGATATATCTCCGGTACTGTAGACTGTCACTGTATCCAACCATAAGTTTATTTTAGGCAAAAATAAGTGGGGGGGAGGGCGAAAAGTGGGAGGGGGGAAATAAAATGGGCCAAAAATGCTAAAAATGCTGTATAAATAGCCTGTTTTCCATACACTGCTATAACTATGCTTAAAAGTGCTCAAAAATCAAGTTTTAGCACCAAAAAAGTCGATTTTTGGCCAAAAATTTCCGGCGAAGCCGGAAAAATTTTGAAAATTTTGACCAAAAATCCTAAAAACTTGGCAATTTCTGGGCACCTTAGGGTGAGTGGGGGGGAAGCCCAAAAAAGTGGGGGTGGGGCAGAGTGGGGGGGAGGTGCTCGAGTGGGGGGGGAACCCAAAAAGTGGAAGGGCGCCCCCCCGCCCCCCCCCCCCCCAGTAAAGTAAACCCAGACATGTGTGGTCAAATGTCAATTGTCTCGCCTAATGGGGGCGGTATTGCCTAGGCCAAAAGATGGGGGAGCCTCCATAAGTAGGACGGGAAAATCAAATGGCCTAAAAATGCAAAAAAGGTAAAAATAGCCTGTTTGTGGTTTTTAGCCCTATAAGAGGAGGCGGTTGGACCCCCGCCCCAAAACTAAAAATCTCAGAAATCCCAAAAATGTCAACCAATTTACGAAATGTTGCGGGTACTACTCACCCAGAATTCGAATATCAGAAATCATCAAACATGGCCTAAAAGCTAAAAGTTCTGTAATTCATCAAACGAATCTTGTTTCAACATTTTGGCAGCATAAGTTGAGTTGGGGGTGGTGGGATTACCCGAAATTAGGGTGGGTTGGTTCAGCCGGTTTGGGGTGGGATGGTGGGGTACGGACTACGAAAAAGTTTGGGGAGGGGGCAAACAATTTTTTCAAAATTTTAAGAGAAAAATTGCGATTTTTCCTAAATCATCAAGAAGTCAATAAACCGCCCCACTAGTAGAAACTATGAGCGATTTCTCTGTCGGTAGGAGACACGCAACGCAAGATCGGAACAAACGTTCGTAATTTCATATGAACTATATTCCAAAAAGCCCACTGTCGGACGATTCAACGATTCCCCATGTCCCACTTCTCCACTCCACCCTTCAACCCCACAGCCCCCCATCCACACGTCCACCGCCCCGGTCGCATTGCCGTTTAATATTTCACCCCCGTTGTCGCTGAAATGCTAACTTGGCACCCTCGTCTCATTGAGGAAGATAGATCATGCACGTGGTTGCCTAGCAAAAGTTCTGCAAGCATTACACATTTCGAAATTTTTGATTTGCAATATCTCTAGGTAGACGGCTGTGCAAAAATCGAAACTTAGCTTGCAAAAATGTGCAAAAATCTTGCAAAATTCCTGTAATTATGCACAGGCCAGCGGCGTTACATGTAATGCTAAAGTATCCTAGGTCTATGGGGGGGGGTCTGGCTCCGTGGGGGGCAGTGGCGGATCCAGGATTTTGAAAAGGGGGGGGCCCCGCTGAAAAAAATTTGTCCGGGGGGGGGGTGCCAAATTTTTCGGGGGGGGGGGGGGTAAAAATTTGCTTTTTCAAGGCACAAAATATTTTTACAAGAAAATTAATATTGTGTATGGAAAAGGTTAGTTCACTTGCCAATTGGAAAA
>JASAND010025917.1:0-11668 GCA_030248195.1 Trissonchulus latispiculum
ATCAGAGTTTTGATCTTGCTCACTTCATTACATATATTTGTATTTTTCTTTTAAATACCTTGCTAACAAACATGTTAAAGTCAAGCTGTTTAAAGAAGCTTAAGTGTAAGATAAGCTCAAGTGTAAAAAGCCAAACCAAAACTAATGCCGGTAGTTTTAGAAGGTGAGTTGTATTCTATTCATTGGGCTTTCTTTCTGCCGTTGGGGCTTTGGTCGTATGCAGCTTGTCATGCGAGACTTTATGTCACAGATGTAGTTGCCGAAGTCTACGGCTCAAAAAGTGGCAGTCAAGAAGGATAACACTAAGCTCGCTAACTTTCTCAGTGAACCGGCTCTGTGCCATTCCAAGAATGACGTAGACTGATTGAAGAGAATGTCTTTAAGTAGCGGTTGAACAAACAATGACAAAGCGAGAGAAAAATAGTTGGCTATTCCAAGATCCAGCGCCTTCATCATATGAAAATTTTAATGCGTCTTTAAAAGGGCCAAAAATTTAAAATTAAAATTTAAAAGTTTAAAAATTAAATTGATAGTGGTAAAGGTAAAGGTAAAATGACCCCTGGAGAGAACTCCAACCTACAGAAGGTTATAGGGTGCCGGTGCTTATCTCCGGATTTATAGCCCGAAGCCAGGAGCTACAACTATAATGTTGACTACATCTGGAAGGGGGCCATCCCTTCATCAGGCATTACGCCAGAACACAGACTCCTGTTAGCTTCCCACCGCAGTGGTACCCATTTACCGACCAGTTAAGGATAGACAGACAGCTGGGTTGGCTGGAGTCCGAATATGGCGAACCGATATGTGCTTTAGTCCCTTGCTCAAGGAGATTTGTGAAAGCCTTGTGGCAGCGGATGTTCGAACCTAGGACCGTATGATCTTCCGCATTACCTCCTCCTGCACTATCCGCAAACATTCAACTACTAGAGTATCAGTCAACAATTAGACAATTACATATAATTAAGCAGAGAATGTCCTCTATTCTTGCATTTAATTATCGTAAGCGCCATACCTCCACTGTGTATTCTTGCTGATAATAGTATGAACGGACCATTGTAGCATTTGATACACAGTGAGATTTTGGCGTCGAAATCCTTTTAATTAGTGTCTACAATATAAAGTAATTCATACAAACATGTATAAAGACATGGATAAATGTATATATGCAAACTGGACGGAAACATCTTTGCCGAGAGCTATACTTATTCAACTTATGTAGCACGACAGTCGGAAGAACAGTAGTATAACCTGCCGCCGACGACCGGGTAGCCAGCTAGACATTTCGGCGGTTTAATAAGATTTTGTCAATATGGGATTACTATTAAGACAATATTAATTTGGGCTTACTATTATTAGACAAGGCCGATTTGAGTTTACTATTAAGACAAGGCCGATCTGGCCCCTCGCGGTTCCTTTAGACAAGAAAATGATGTGCAGATATTTATGCATTGACGATCTCTCTTGAACACTCTCAACACGTTGAATAAAATGATTTCCTGGAGTGTTGCTAGGAAATGTTTTTGCTAAGCAAGCTACCTTTTCCGGCTACGCCTCAGCGTAGCCGGCTATTATACATTATGCTATGCATAATTATGTCTCTTTTACACGGTAGATCTGCTGCTAGCCGAAGTGATCATGTGCTGAAGATAGGAAGGGGTTTAGTACAACACAATACGTATACACATATATATGTATAATAATACAGTACATGGCATCGCCTTTTGTGAACTTGAAGTAAGATTTAATGTCATTATTTTATAATTCTTTCCCGTTTTATGCAAATTAGGACATCCGAAACGAAGGCAGTCGGGTGTAACTAGGCAGGCATCATAAAAGCACGTCTATACGCATGTGTTAAAGGACGAAATTTATGTACAAATTACAAAATACCCGTTCTTATTTAGCTTTCGATTTTAAAACCACTGCCGACAAGTATATATTTGATAACGGTTTGCTTAGAACTTTAACTAAAAAATCTAAACTCACAACTCAACCAACAAATACCTTAACTGCGTAGCCGGCCCAATACTTTTGAAAAGCTAAGCTCCATAGCTTACAGCAATCCTTTTGCACACAACTTTTGCTTGTTTTCAAGAGACATAACTTTTGAAAATAAGATTTCTGAGCCATGATCCAAGCAAAACTTTTACTGAGTTTTGGTGCTCCGCTAAAATCTTCAGAATGAATAATACGTGGTTACGCTTGACTAAATAGTCTCGATGGCTGTTCACATTATTAAAGATGTGCAAACAAGTTTTACAGTATTATCGCTATGCCTATATCCCTGCTTTTTCATGTCCTGCTTCTAAAACTTACGTATTTCATTGCAACAGAGTTCTTTTGTCCAGGCGTCAGAAAAAACGAAATGGAATCGGGGAATATTGGTTCTCTAATTGAGGACAGAACTAGTTTCATTCCAACGGTCTCATCGTGAATGCTGTAGCCAAGCTGATCAAGTCTGAGCCTCATTAGAACACCTAAAGCAGAGTGTGTTTACTTTTGCATGAACTTTTGTAGCTGAATCCTTCAAGAGGTGCATTTATTTGATATATACGTTGTGTTTACTAAATGTTCAGAATTCAAAATTACTATGTCAAAATTCTTTAAACCTTTCATTAAGGTCACGAACTCACACTTTAACAAATTACCCTCAGTTTTTCGTTAACACTAAATTTCCAATGTCTCATCATATTAGGAAACTGAGCACAATTGGGTTATGTAACATCAATTTACCACTATCGGGACCAACTCCGAAAGCGGTCTTCCTAAGTGATTCTTCAGATACATTGTTAAAAACGAAACATCTGCCATACTCATAAGTTGTAACAGTTGTATTGAAGAGTCTAAATTACGAGATCAGTCACTTCGGTAACTTAAAATATCATCACATTCATCAATGTCATAATTGGCTATTAAAGCATGTACTACATTAATAATTACGTTAGCATTGCATAACCACTTAGTAATCCGTTATATAATAATGCATCTATAGCAGATAATCTGTAAGAGATTACGTGATATTATGTAAAATTTACGAAATCAATAAGCGGCTGCGGGAGGTAGCCAAACTGCTATTTACTCACTCCTAATGGAAAAGCGTCAATCTACAAGTGCCGTGAAACTGTAAGGTCTAGCTTTGGATTTGACCTGCTTCGGGAATGACCAACGACGATGCTACGCGAATCCTCACACTAGTGTTTTAGGACGTCCTGGGTTTGGACGACCTACCGGTTATCTCGTAGGGCCATACTGGCTATACAACTGTAGCGCTTCTACCAGGGCTGGTGGACCAGGAAGAAACCAAGGACAAGCCCGAACGGGAGGCGTCAAGTACCCTTGTACCCACGAAACCAGGACCTAGAAGAGAGAAGGGAAGAGGGAGGTTCAGCTTTTCACTCACCATTGAAAGTAAAGAATTGGTCCCGCCGGGGATCGAACCACGGCCCTTCTGCTCTAGAGTCAAACATGCTAACCACTACATCACGGGACCATCAGCTGAACTCCCATTGCAGGCTTATCAATCTTTCCTATGCCTGCTTCCCTTACATCTCCCCCGGGTTTCAATTAAGACGCGTCCCGCGGCTTACTCAACTCGGAATCGAACCGAGAGCGCATCCAGCGCAGGGCATTCTGAGCCCAAGGGATCCGTGCTCCCCCGACAGACGTTCCAGACCCTTTAGATCCACCCAACCAGAAGCAACTACTGGGGGACCAGAGATAGGAGTTCAATCGGGTCCTGAGGCAGCCTCGACACATGTAGCGCTTCTACCAGGGCTGGTGGACCAGGAAGAAACCAAGGACAAGCCCGAACGGGAGGCGTCAAGTACCCTTGTACCCACGAAACCAGGACCTAGAAGAGAGAAGGGAAGAGGGAGGTTCAGCTTTTCACTCACCATTGAAAGTAAAGAATTGGTCCCGCCGGGGATCGAACCACGGCCCTTCTGCTCTAGAGTCAAACATGCTAACCACTACACCACGGGACCATCAGCTGAACTCCCATTGCAGGCTTATCAATCTTTCCTATGCCTGCTTCCCTTACACAACTAACTAAAGAGTGAAAGAAAGTTGCACATTACCAATCACCCGAAAAAATCGGGGATCTGGTGGGACTAGAATCCGCGGTCTCCTGCTTAACGCGCAGACGCTCTAACCAACTGAGTTAATTTAAGATATTCGATTTGTGTATGCCGTCACGTAAACATAAACGAAAATTTTTTCCTTTCGTCTTTTTCTTTATGTATTTATTAATCAAAATATCGAAAGGAAAAAAACAAAATAAAATCTAAATGCATTCTGTGTATTCTTGTTAAACATTAATGTTTAAGTTTGGAATCTTTTTGTAGAGTGTGTACCTTACCTACCTTACCTGCGACTACCTCCCCCAACCCTTTTATCCAGGCTGGCTTAAATTTATCATTTTAGCAGACTCTAATAATGTATGAATATTTCCGCTACGATGCACATTGTAAAGATAAATACATTTTTCGATTATTTGACCTTTTTCAACCCGAAATTTGAAGGGAATAGTGAATTAAATGGTAAATAGCAGGTTTACAAAAAATCCTATTAAAATGAGAACGATTGTTTGAAAATTTGTTCCTGAAAACTTTTGCGTGGATGGTGACTTTTGACATTTTTGAATTCTACTAAGACGGGAAATTAAGTGAATCTCATCTATATGTAATTGTTTGAAGTCACTGTGGGTTCGGCTGGCCGTCCTGAAACACTAGGTACACAGAATCAGCTTTTTAAGACTTGAAATGTATTGCACTCTTCAACGTACTGGTTACAATCTTTTGGCTCGTTTATCATGCAGTGTTCAAATACTTCATCCGAGCTGTAACTAATTTCTGAGAGTTGATCGTCAGTCAAATCCGATGATAGTAGTGCAACTGTTTCTCTGAATTTACTTGATAATGATACACCATTTTCGTCTTCAAACTAAAACAGTTAGCTTAACCAGAAAGTCGTTGCATAAAGAAGATCAGTTGACTAGTGAATAGTGATTAGTTGATTAGTGCAGCAGTTCTAGAAAGAAAATTATAGCTAGTGACAAAATTTAAGAGTCATTTTAAAACAACTTGAAAGTTAAAACTGCTTCAAAATTTAAAATTGTGGTACAATTCAATTGGAACAAAGCCAAGCTTAAAAAGTTCAGAAATAATGATTCAGTTCAAAAGTTACCTTTAGCTGATTTCCCAACTTCACTGTGGATGCCAAAAATTTTACCCATTTTTAGTAAAAATTTTGCCTCTCCCTCCAAATTCGTTGTCCTGTGTCCAAAGAATCCTCCACAAGAAAAATCAGATTATGGGCTAACACCGGCTTGAAAATGGCCTACCTTTCAAAAATGCAAAAACCTTTAAATGGTCTACACCAGAGTGAACCAAACTTTGTACTCTACCAATTTTCGCCAACAAAACAGTGAAAAATGCTGAGATATTCATCGACTTTTAAAGTTATTTTAAAAAGTAGCGAAATGTATTTGAAAATTTGTAGGTTTGATCCAAATTCCTATTAAAGTTCTCACTGAGGGATCTGTCCTTTTCGTCAGTTTGCGGGGTATGCATCGTCCATTCCCCAACACTATCATATGTGCACAATATGTATTTCTTTCAGACTGATCAACTTTCCCTTCCACTATCGGTACTGATAAAAGACCGGTACCATTTAAGTTAATTTTTACAGAGGACCACAGCATCCTTGTTTTTGAAAAATGGTTCAACAGCTGACCTGAACTCAAGCAAATACAATTATAGAAATATAAAATATCTTTATCCTTGTAAATAAACATTACTATATATTTATTACTAATGAATGAAATTGGGATCAATATAATTTGGTTTAGTGTCATAAGCTATTGTCTGAACTTACCGCGACTGCTTTATCCTTGAAATTGGAAGCTTGCAACATATCGTTTGCTTTCATTAAGTCATTGGAATTAACGCAGGAGTATTGGGCCAGAGCATTAACGCAAGTTTCGCCTGCTACACATGGCTGTGAAAGACATTCGTCAATATCTTAAATAATACTTAATGAATACTACATTGCTACAACTATCAACACAATTAGCAATCAATTAACAGCTAAAACCAGTAACAGAATTAACATTTGAAGACACACTGACAGCATCTTTTACCACGTGAAGCAACGGTGCAACCACCCACCAAAAATTCAGTCACCTGTGAATGGGATCACATCAAAGTGCCGCCATTGTTAAGATCCTTGAACAGTTGTTTCCTCAACAGAATTTGTTGCCTCAACCGAACTTGTCAGAGGTCCCAACACCTTTCTTTCTAGAACATACGAGTACGCCAAAGCGAAAACGGCAATGCACCAGAACTTGGCTTCAAAGACCAGCAACGACAGCAAAGCAACATCAACTTACTTGTGGTCAGGAGCGCCTAATACCTTGACGACGTTTGCCCAAGAATCTGCAATTCGAAACCGTAAATTCGACAGTTAGTATTTCGCCGCGTTCTGTGAAGGACTTCAGTACACTAGTCAATATTTTAGTTCAACTGTCTTAGAACTGTCTCCATTTTACAACTATTGTTGGCTTCAATCCATGTTATGTAGGAAGTACTTGTATCGGCATGAGGCTAGTTTCGTATGTTCCTGTGCACCAGGGTATAAAAGGAAAGACTTGTGATCAAGGTACATGTTTAACTGCATTAACCAAAGAGAAGTTTTTAATTTAAATAAAATTTAAACTGATGTAGTGGCTGATGGTGTGATAGTTAATTGATTGCTAATTGTGCTGATAGTTGTTAGCAATGCTGACCATTATATTAAGTTTTATTTAAGATATTGACGAATGTCTTTCACAGCCATGTGTAGGACCCGAAACTTGCGTTAATGCTCTGGCCCAATGCTCCTGCGTTAATTCCAATGACTTAATGAAGCCGAAGCGATATCTGACTTCAATTTCAAGGATAAAGCAATCTTGTGAAATTCAGACAATAACTTTATGACACTTAAATAAATTATGGTGTATAGAATCCCACAAATTCATTAATGACAAGTATATGGTAATGTTTATTACAGAATAGGAAGATATTTTATATTTCTATAATTGTATTTGCTTAGGTACATTAGAATAATAATTGATATTTTTTCAAAAACAGGATATTTCAATGTCCTGTAAAATTAACTTGAAATGGTACCAGTCTTTATCAGTACCGATAGTGGAAGAAAGTTGATAAAATCTGAAAGAAAGCCATATTGCTATGATAGTGTTGAGGGAATGGACGATGCAGCATACCCCACCAGGCTTGACGAAAAAGGACAGATCCCTCATTATGAAAGGGCTTTAATAGAATTTGAATCAGAGCCACAAATTTCAAAATACATTCGCTACTTTTAAAATAACTTTAAAGTCGTGAAGCAGCTCACTGACTGATTGGCGCGAAATAGGCCTGAAAGTTTTGGTTCTCTAATTAATAGCCATTTAAAGGTTTTTGCATTTTTTGAGGTAGGCATTTTCAAGCCGGTTTATTTAAATGACTCTTAAATTTTGTCGCAAATTTGCAATTTCTTTCTAGAACTGCTGCACCAATCAACTAATCACTATTCACTAGTCAACTGATCTTCTTGTCGGCATTTCAGATTAAACTAACTGTTTAGTTGAAGACACCGAAATGAATGTATCATTATCAAGTAAATTCAAAATTTGCACCACTACATCTCGTTTGACTGACGATCAACTCTCGAAATTGAACAACTCGGACGGATAATTGACCCCGAACTTGCCGCAAAAGACCCGTAACCAGTACGTTGAAAGTGCAACTTGACCG
Organism: Trissonchulus latispiculum; assembly: GCA_030248195.1. NCBI lineage: Eukaryota > Metazoa > Nematoda > Enoplea > Enoplida > Ironidae > Trissonchulus > Trissonchulus latispiculum. The sequence continues at coordinate 7,797 of JASAND010025917.1, forward strand.
AGTCTTAAAAAAGCGATTCTGTTGGTACCTAGTGTTTCAGGACAACCGGCAAATTTACAGTGACAATTACATATAGATGAGATTCCTTTACATGCCGAAAATGAGACCCAAAATATCGAAAGTCATAAAAACACCAAAATTTTCGAAACAAATTTTCCGGCAATCGTTCTCATTTTAATAGGATTTTTTGTAGGCCTACTATTTACCATTTTAATTCACTATTCCCTCCAGAATTTCGAATTTGAAAAAGGTCAATGTCGAAAAATCTCATTTGAAAATCTTTTACAAAGTAATAGAGATATTCATACATTATTAGGTCATATAAAATGATAAATTTGTAGAAAAAGGGTTGAAGGTAGTCACAGGTAAAGGTAGGTAAAATTACACTCTACAAAAAAGACTAAACATTAATGTTGTAGAGCTGAGATACATTTAAGATTTTATTTTGTCCCTTTCGATATTTTGATTAATAAATACATGAAAAAGACACCAACTTTCGTTTATATTTACGTGACAGCCGCGTCAGTATGTAATTAACTCGGTTGGTGACGTCTGCGCGTTGGCAGGAGACCGCGGATTCTAGTCCTTTTCGGGTGTTGTGTCAACTTTCTTTCGCTCTTCCAGTTGGTTATTGTAGGGGGAGAGCGGGCATGGAAAAGTTGATAGGCTTACCACGATGGGTCCCATTTTGATGGTCCCGTATTGTGGTGGTGCACCGATAAGAACGGGAGACCGTGGTTCGATCCCGATAGACCAATTCTTGCTTTCAATGGTGAGTGAGAAGCTGAACCTCCACCTTCCCTTGCTTCTGGAGTCTGACAGATTAGGTACAAAGTTTTCCGACCTCCGGTGGGGCTTGTCGCGGTTTTCGCCGCAATTGCAAACAGAAGCGTGGAGACTTGCCTCGAGGACGGATTGGATGCTCCGGTCCCCCGAGTAGTTGCTTCACCGGTTGTGGATCTAAAGGGGTCTGGGAGACGATGTGCGGTCCGCGGGGGAGGTGCCTGGATCCCCAGACCAGGATGCCACACTTGGATGCGCTCTGTTCGATTCCGAGTTGGCGGGACGCGTCTTGGTGGGAGCCGGAAATCTGGGAAATGACGCCGAGATTGATAAGAGCCTGCGATGGGGTCAGCTGATGGTCCCGTGATGGTGGTTGGCATGTTCTAGACGGGGCCGTGGTTCGTTCTTGCTTTCAATGGTGAGTGAAACTGAATGGCACCACTCTCGCTACAGGTCATGGACAACAGGTACAAGGTACTTGACGCCTCCGGTCGAACGTCACTGGTTTTGGCTCCTGGTCCACACCCTGGCAAACGCTACAGTTGTGTCTTACGAACCCAACCGGTAGGTCGTCAGAGCCCAGGATTTCGTTGCCCAGTGAGAAGTTCGCTAGTCGTTGAAGAAGCAGATCAGATCCAAGTACGAGACCTACTGCGAGTACTGTAGATTGACACGTAGAGTGAGTAGGCTCAACATTTACCTCCACGTATCTGTGATTTCGTAGAGGTACGCACATGGTAATACGTGATCTCTTTACGAGACCCATCTGCTATAGATACGTTATTATATGACGGATTACTAGTGGTTACATGCAATTGCGTATATTATTAATGTAGTACATGCTTTAATAACCAATTATGACATTGATGAATGTGTTGATCTGACACAGGATTACCGAAGTGACTAGACTCTTCAATACGAGATATTGCAACTTATGATGTCGGCAAATCGACACAATTTTGCAACATTTGTCGTGTCGGCAAGACTTTTCGAGATGACTCAAATTGTGTTCTCGGCAATTGTGTAGTTTCCTAATATGATGAGACGTGGAAAGTGTACAAAATGTGCTGAAAACTACGAGATGATGTTAAAGTGTGAGTTCGTGACCTTTAATAATTTAAAAAAATTTTGACATGAAGTGAGCACGAATTCTGAACATTTGGTAAACTTACAGTACGTATATCAGATAAATGCACCTCTTGAAGGATTCAGCTACAAAAGTTCATGCAAAAGTAAACACACTCTACTTTTAGGTGTTCTAATGAAACCGGACTTGATCAACTTGGCTGCAACATTCACGATGGATTTCGTTGGGCTGAAACTGGTTCTGTCCTCAGAGAACCGTATTCCCCGATTCCATTTCACGTTTTTTTCTGACACAATATGAACAAAGAACTCTGTTGCAATGAAATACGTAAGTTTTAGAAATGGGACATGAAAAAACGAGTTATAGGCGCCTTGTTAAGCAAACACCGAAACTTGTTTTGCACATCTTTAATAATGTGAACGACCATCGAGATTTGAGTCAAACGTAACCCGTGATATTCATTCTACGAAGACGGAGCACCAAGAACTCGGTAAAAATTTGCCGAGATCGTAGCTCTACGAGATACTATTTTTCCAAAAGTTATGTCTCTTGAAAACTGGTAAAGAGTTATTGATATCAAGGGACAGCGCTTAGTACTATGGGCTTACAACTTTTTCAAGTATTGAACATACATTATAATTAGATGATGACCAGTTGAGTCGAGTTTAGATTTCAATTGGAAATTCAATGAAAAAATATATCAAATATATACTTGTCATTAGACGATGGTTTAAAATCAGTAAGAACAGGTATTTGTAATTTATTACATAGAACTTCAAATCGCTGTATGCATCTCCAGTGCTATGTTATACTACAGTGTATTACACCCGACTGTATTGGACTGGTACATGCCGTAGGAAGAGTATAAGGCTCTGTGACATTAAATCTTACTTCAAGTTCACAAGACGATGCCAGCATATTACCTTGTTGGCTCCCTTCCTTATACTAATATTGACACATGCAATGATTATGCAAACATATCTTCAACACATGTCCACTGAAAAACCCTTTGACAAAATTCCCATCAACAAAAAGGGCACTCATTCATAATATATAACCGGCACGCTGAGGCATAATGCCAGAGAAAACCAACGCCTTTACAAGCTTCTAACAACACTCCGGGGAAGTCAATGCCCCTTCGGCGATTTGAATAGATAATTGACATAGGCGCCGTCATTTTCTTGTCTAAAGAACAATATAACAATAATGGCAAATCGACATGATCTAATAATAATGAAATTTAAATTAATGACATAATAAATGATTATAATGAGCAAAGATCTCTACGAGTGCTGCAACAGGAAATCATTACAAGCTGACTTGCACAGATGAAGCGGCAAGACCTACTGTTCTTCCGACTGTATTATAAGGTTGGAGGAACAGTAGCTCTAAATCGGTTGCCTGCATTGTCCATGGCTCTTTGCCATGTTTGTATGAGCCTGTGGGCACTGGTAAAGGTTTCATTTCAAATCACTGTGTATCAAATGCTACAATGGTCCGTTCATACTATTATCAGCAGATACACAGTGGAGAGTAATGACGCTTACAGTAATTAAATGCAGGAAATGAAGGACATTCTTAATACAATAGCAGTACAGTGTTGACATACAGCCTACAATGGTGAATGTTTGCGGAGGAGGAGTAAAGCGGAGGTAATAGGAAGATCATACGGTCCACAAGTTTCGAACATCCGCTGCCAGGGCTTTCCTGATCTCCATGAGCAAGGGACTGACACATATCGGTTCGCCATATTCGGACTCCGACTATTGGCCACAATAAATACATCCCTTAACTGGTCAGTAAATGGGGTACCACTTTGCGGTGGGAAGCCCTTTCCAGGTCATAATGAGCTACAGCGTAATGCCTGATGAAGGGATGGCCCGCTTCAGATGTAGTCAACACATTATAGTTGTAGCTCCTGACACAGGCTATAAATCCGAAGAATAAACACCAGCACCCTATAACCTTCTGTGGGTTGGAGTTCTCTCCAGGGTCTTCCTTA
>JASAND010025918.1:0-19585 GCA_030248195.1 Trissonchulus latispiculum
AAAGCCTTTAAAACCTTTTCCATGATTTTGCAACAAATACATGTTAAGGAAATTGCCTATAATTTTCTGGAGCAGACCTTGAGCCTTTCCCCTTGTAGATAGGGATAACGTGAGCTAAGCCCCAGTCATCAGGTAATGTTCCTTCCTCAAGAGACTGCTGAAAAATTATCTGAAGGGGACGACTAATCTGGATTTTGAACATTTTCAGAAAGCGAGCAGGAATGTTGTCTGGGCCTGCAGCAGAATCCATTTGGAAAGTGCTGATAGCTTTTTGAATGGATGTGGTGGTAAATAAGACATTTTCTAAAGTTAGGTCAAAAGTTTTTTCCGGTACATTAGGAGTATCGCCATTATCTCGCACAAACACAGACTGAAATTGGCGATTCAGAAGGGTTGCTTTTTCTTTATCGCCGTCTGCGAGCATATTTTCGTCAACTAACACAGGTATATTTTCTTTCGAATTCAATTTACGTTTAACGTACGAGTAGAAGCACCGGTTTGAGGGAGTTCTCACAAATTTAAGCTCATTTTTGAAGTAAAAGGACTTAATTTCGGCACTGCATTTTGCTGAGATTTCTTCGAAACGACTTTTATTTTCAATGTTCGGAAAATTTCGGAGTTTTTTATGAAGTCGCTTCTTTTTTGCCAAGAGGCGGCGAATCAGTTTTGGAAAGTTACGCTTCGGTTTAGAACCGATAACCTTTCTAGGTACATATTTGTCGATAGTCTGCAGGCAAATTTCTTTGAAAACACGCCATTTGTCGTTTACAGAAGAAAAAGGAGCAAACAAGTTTCCCCATTTTTTGCATTTCGAGGGTTGCCATCATCCCAATATGGTCAGCTTGGTCCCAACAGAAGTACGAATTGATAATTGCTTCAGGTGCTTTCACATCAACATTAAAGCTAACAGAACAATGATCACTGTTGGCCACAGGGGGACTTATTATGACTTCAGAGATTAAATTGGGACAGCTTTCGAAAACTAAATCTAAAGTGGAATGGTCCCTCTTGTCGGTTCAAGAACTTTTTGGGTGAAGCCATTTTCCAAAAAACAGTTCATAAACTCATTTTGCTTGAATGCAGAAGGTGCTTGTGGAATAGTCCAATCAATTCCTGGCAAATTTAGATCGCCCGTAACAATTACAGGATCCCCCCTCCGCAGCAAAAATGCTATACAATTCTCCAGACTGGATAAAGAAGTTCGTATCAGTCACAGTGGGCCTATAGAAAGTACTAAATATATATTTTTTATTACCTGGTCCACTAATTTCAACTGCCATGCCCTCTATAGAAGTTAAGTCTGGTATTTTTATTTCTCTGCTGGGCAAGACATTCTTAACCAAAATAGCTACTCCACCCCCCCGCGCCGCCCCTTCCCTATCCCCAAAAACGAAATAGGACAAGAATAAAAATGCTCCGATGGAGCATGAAAAAATGCAATATGGGTGACACTGTGTTGTAAATAGACAGAGGACTAGGTTTTAAAACGTTAATATGGGAGGGGTAGGTCGTAAATGCCAGGAGGACGAGGTTGAAAGCGCACTAATATGGACCAGCTTCGCTGAACAACCCATATTCGCGGTCACTCATGCTCCACTCCACATGACATACGAGTAAGATCTGCATTCTTGAACTTTCAAAGCAAGCGGGACGATTTTGAAATATTAAAGCTTATTCCAAATAAACAATGCAGTTCTGGGGTAGAAAGGTGTTCAAGGTGTTTTTTCTGCAGCGTCAGTGCAGAATCTTGTATTAAGCTGATGCGAAAAGCAGTAGGCATTATGTACGTGTATTATTAAGTTGTATAATAAAGGAGCACGACCAAATATACTTGCAGGCCGTGTTGACAAATCGTACAATTTTTCGAAGAACTGCCAATATCAACCGCAAGCAGCAGCCAATAGAAACTCTGGACAGTTTTCGCGAATATGGGTTGTTCAGCGAAGCTGGTCCATACTAGTGCGCTTTTAACCTAGTCCTCCTGGCATTTACAACCTACCCCTCCCATATTAACGTTTTAAAACCTAGTCCTCTGTCTATTTACAACCCAGTGTCACCCATATTGCATTTTTCATGCTCCATGGGAGCATTTTTATTCTTGTATTTATATAATCAGTTTTCTGCTCTACCTACGGCACTGTTCAAGCTCCTTGTATCCATTGCCGCATTGATGGAAAGGGATCCTTAAAATGACAGAAGGACAAGAAATAAAAATGCTCCTCTGGAGCATGAAAAAAGTAATATGGGTTATGGTGAGGTAAAATCAAGAGAGGACTAGTCTTTAAAATTCTTAATATGGGGCTAGGTTCAAAAATAGAAGAGGACTAGGTTGTGAGCGAATTAATATGGGCACAGCTTCGCCGAACAACCCATATTCGCGGGATTTCACGTTTCGTCTTAGCTTAGGGCTATCAATGTCAGTCAATAAAAGATTTAAACGTTGAATACTCATTGAATATAGCTGTTTGCATGCACTGTTAGACTAGCTAGGAATATATACGTAAATTATCATCATTTTGTTGTGCTGAACTACGGCAGGCTCTACTACTAGGAGAGATCTAAGGCTATGATGATGCTAAAGCTATTGGTCCGAGTCAGGAGGAAATAGAAGATCGTGGGAGAGTCCTAAATTGTCCTTGAATATAAATTTTCCGTATAAATGGATACGTAAATTGCGCAGGTTAGTATAAAGCATTTATCGAAGAAAACGTTTGCTAAAATAAAAGTTCGAATAAAGCTCGAACACATACCGTAGCTGTACTTGCTTATTCAGCCACATCGTGTCCGATGTATTGCTGGTATCCAATCAGGCATCCATTGATCCATTTACAATCATACGCCTCTGATCTCGATCACATGCCAGAGTTCGGCAGATACCAATCCAGTCATCGTGCCAGTGCCGCCCGTAGGTTCCAGACAGCCGCTGAAGGTCCTTCTGCACCACTCGTAGCCATGTTTGTCTGACACCACCCCTGGGTCTTCGCCATTCAGGTGGTGGAGCGAAGGAGATGGTGATATATGGAAAGCGAGAGGGCGGCATGCGCAACACGTGTTCTAGGTATTTTAAACGCCTTCTCCTTAAGACAGTCTCCATAGAAGGTCGATGCAGACGTTCCCGGATGGCGGCATTCGAGATGTGGGCAGTATAGTCAATCCTTAAGATCCTACGAAGAGAGCGCATTTCAAAGCCAGAGAGGAGGGACATGTCCGCCTGCTTTAAAGGCCAAGAGCCGTAGCTGTAGATTATTTATGAACGATAAACTAAATGTATCGTGAATATGCATAATAATTTACATTTACAAACCGCGAATATGGGTTGTTCGGCGAAGCTGTGCCCATATTAATTCGCTCACAACCTAGTCCTCTTCTATTTTTGAACCTAGCCCCATATTAAGCATTTTAAAGACTAGTCCTCTCTTGATTTTACAACCTCACCATAACCCATATTACTTTTTTCATGCTCCAGAGGAGCATTTTTATTTCTTGTATATATATATATATATATATACGTGCTGTAAAAATTGAGTTATAACAAGGCGAAAAATGAGGAACAAATCTCCAGCGAAGGCGGTAAATTTTTGAAAATTTGGCCTTCTGAGCGATTTTTTCAGGGCAAAATTTGGTACGAAAAGGGGCAACTCTGGTTTGGGGGGAAGGTCGTTTATGGGGACCCCACTCCCCACCACTAGAATAAGCACAGATTTTATGAAAACTAACTAACGAGGTGCGGACACCATATGTTTGTGTTGATGTTAGTCTCGGTCTCGCCGAAATTTTGGTCTCTCCCAACCCTGATGATTAGATCTGTGGGTGATTTTTGTGAATTAGAATTTTTTATTACTCTCGCTACACAAAGGCTATCTACATGAAATTTGGACCATAGAGTTATTTCCAGTTAATACATAATATATATACATACGTTCATTCGGAATTTTATTTTCCATACATGTCAGCAAAAATTGACTTGATTGAATTGAATGATCGATTTTTGGCTTTTGTTTTGTTAACATTGTTATACGAATATTGTACTCCTCACTTGTGCAATTAAGGATTCATTTGTTGGATGAGCCTGTCACGCTTAACTTGATTTGCCATGGTTAGCACTGGCCAGTACTCCTGGACTGGAGATAATGCGGACAGTTCGGACAGTGACGACCCATCCTATGGCCCTGTGGTTCCACGATCCTTCAATCCAAGTCCTCACGTAGTGACCATTGTAAAGTCAGATACTGGCTTTGGATTCAATGTGCGTGGCCAGGTCAGCGAGGGCGGCCAGCTGAGAAGCATCAATGGTCAACTGTATGCCCCTTTGCAGTACGTATCGGCTGTGCTTCGCGGTGGAGCTGCGGAGCATGCCGGACTGCTGCGCGGAGATAGAATTCTGGAAGTGTAAGTTTAACGCGGTTGAACCTTACTCACGTACGCATACCGTCAACCGGGGCTACTTTGCCTTCGGGGGTAACTTTGCCCGGCTTCGGAAAGGAATTTAGCGAAAATTCTACTGACCGCTCCTTGTATCGTATTAGAATAAGTTCTTTTGCACTGTACAGGGTAAGGCGTTCTCTTTCTGCTACAGCAAATTTCATGTACAACGCACTTAGTACGGATGCACATGGAGTAATTTAGTACGACAGTTAAAATTTTTGAAAAAATGCCGAATTTTAGCTGTTTGGGGAATTCACCTATATAAAACCCACCCCCCCCCCTTAACAAACTATAGTAAGTTATATACCAAATTAAAGCTTAAAGCCTGAGCTATCTTATGAACCTATCTCTCATAAGTAAAATATAAATAGCGCTATTTTTCTGTCATGCACTGTGAACGTTAATTTTTATTGCAAAGGTAGGCAGATTTAGTAGTCAAAAAGGCACAAAATGAGTAAAATCTCCGGCAAGGCTGGAAAACTTTTGAAAATTTGGCCTTCTGAGCGAATTTTTCAGGGCAAAATTTGGTACCAGGTTTCGGGTGCAAGTAGTTTATTGGAGGATTTAAGTATAAGCCCAAATATTTACTTGTGTTCAAAGTGTTCAAATTTTGCATTGAGTTTTTCTAAAGTTCAAATATATATACCTATATCATATACATTATGCAACACTAAAGGTTTATATATAATGCTTTGATGATCTCTTAAAATGTGAACCTGCCATCTGTCTATTTCAGAAACGGAGTGTGCGTCGAGGGCGCCACACATAAGCAAGTGGTGGACATAATCAAGTCTGGCGGGGACAAACTGTCGCTAACCGTCATCTCGGTTCGGAGTCAGGATGCGGAAAGACTGGATCCGTCTCCGGTGGAGGATCAGGATGTGGGCGGAGTCTATTGTTATGATTATTCTGAGAAACGTTCACTGCCCATCACAGTACCAGACTACCAATGGGTCACCAAAGACAGCGATAAATTTGTGGTCAGTTTTTTAGTGACTCTTTGTTCTTACAATAATTTTGTTGTCGTTGGTAGGAAATAGCACTAACTAGAAGTAATCAAAGGTTTTTGTAGTTGGATCTGTGCTGGTTGCATTACAGTTTTGAAAAATTTCATTTTGTGTGAAGTTTCTTAGAAATTTCTTCGACGTCACGACTATTACGTATATTAGCAGAATACTTCGCAAGGTTCTTGAGGGATATGTTGTCTTTGAAGAAGTTCATCTCAACTGCCTATGTATGCAAAAACTAGCTATATAGTAGCCCTATTTTTACAAGGTAGTAGTTTTGACGTTCAAACTTTCGCAACAGAATCTTACAAATATTCCCCTTTTCAAAGCTCAACAAACAAGCTGCTTGACATATCACTGTTGCGTTTGTTTGTGTAGGTCTATAATATTCATATGGCGGGTCGACACCTGTGCTCAAGGCGATACAGTGAATTTGATCAGCTTCATCAGTCGCTAAAACGGGAGTTCATGGACTTTCAGTTTCCAAAGTTACCTCGAAAGTGGCCATTCAACTTGTCCGAGCAGCAACTGGACATGCGTCGTCGAGGTCTGGAACAGTATCTCGAAAAAGGTATATATTATAATACTTATGTTTCTGATCAGACATATTATTATGTAGGGGCGCGACAGCGCCCCTACATAATATGGGTATAAAGGCGTCTGCGCGGCCCTCTGGAGACAGTGTTGGCCTGGTGCCAGCTAATTAGAGGTCCGGGAGGGATAAAAATGTTACCATCGTAAAGTACTCGAGTAGTACTACAAGTACCACCATACTTTTGGTTAAAATTCGGAACTTCGAAATTTTGCACTAGGCGAGAGTTACCGTGCGGTTGTTTTTTTTTCTCGGTTAATAACACTTATTGGAAGTGCATTTTCTAGCGAAGTGTTGGAACGATGTGGGCATTTTGGTCCAATGTTACTATGATATGTTGGTAGACAGTATCCCCCATGCTACCAAACGAAGGTCATTTTGGCACTCGGCCAATTTTGGCTCTGTGCCAAGGCCCCAAAGTCGGACTTTCGCTATTTTGGCACTTCGGTTGAAATCACAGGCTAGCAGTCCCACTTTTACTAGAAATGGCCTAAAAGTCACTAAAAATGGCGTTTTTCGGCCTTGGGGTGGTACCCATATATAGCAAATCGGGGTCGCTGAAAACGATGAGCATACTGCCGATACCGCCAGAAGTGACCACTGGTCAGCATGGCTCCCGTGGTTCCTCGCCCAGGGTCAAAGTAGGGAATACTCACTATAAACAGCATTTTTCGGGGTTTTAGTTGGGGGTACATATAGTAAATCGACTACGCTCGTTTCATTGGGCATATTGCCGAAATCGAGGGAAGTGACCAGTGGTCACTACGGTCTATGGGGCCTATTGACCAGTGGTCAAACCCCTTAAAACGGCGTTTTTCGGCGTTTTGGTTCGGGGCACATATAGTAAATCGACTACGCTCGTTTCAGTGGGCGTATCGCCGAAATCGAGGGAAGTGACCAGTGGTCACTACGGTCTATGGGGCCTATTGACCAGTGGTCGAACCCCTTGAAACAGCGCCTTTTGGTGTTTTGGTTGGGGGCAGGGGCGCACTTAAGGGGGGGGGCGGGGGGGGGGGGGGGCGGCGCCCCCCCCGAAACCAGATGTAAAGGGAAAATTTTATTGTCCGCGCCCAGCGCGGACATAAAATATCAAAAATTTTCGCGCCGTCGGCGCGAAATAAACTTTATTTTTCTTAATTTACCCTTATTTCAGCGTTTAAACATTTCAATAGCAACTTTTATTAAGATTTTCAAAAATTTTCGCGCCGTCGGCGCGAAATTTAATGAATTTTTGCTTAATCTACGCTTATTTTTGCTTTTCATACCCAATTTTCAAAATTTTTTCAACTTCTGGGGTGCTTCGCCCTCCAGACCCCCCAAATTTTTCTGAGGTCCGCCCCCCGCGAAAAAATTTTCTATGTGCGCCACTGGTTGGGGGCATATATAGTAAATCGACTACGCTCGTTGTATTGGGCATATTGCCGAAATCGTGGGAAGTGACCAGTGGTCACTATGGTCTCGGGGCCTACTGACCACTGGTCAAACCCCCTTAGACAGCGGTTTTCGGCGTTTTGGTTGGGGGCATATATAGTAAATCGACTACGCTCGTTTCAATGGGCATATTGCCGATTCCGATGGAAATGACCAGTGGTCACTACGGTCTATGGGGTCTACTGACCACTGGTCAAACCCCCTAAAACGCGGTTTTCGGCCCTCTGGCGGTACCCATATAGTAAATCCGTGTCGCTGAACACGATGGGCATACTGTCGAAGTCTTTGGCGAGGCGAAAAAGTTTTCTCCTTATACCACCCACAAATAGAGGTTGCAGCGGCCAAAGCTTGGGGCGGAGGTGCGAATTCAGTTTTACCATATATATATATATATATATATATATATATATTTATATAATCACTTTTCTGCTCTACCCACGGCACTGTTCAAGCTCCTTGTATCCATTGCCGCATTGCTGGAAAGGGATCCTTTAAAATGACAGAAGGACAAGTAAAAATGCTCCTCCGGAGCATAAAAAAGTAATATGGGTGGTGGTGAGGTTGTAAAATCAAGAGAGGACTAGTCTTAAAAATGCTTAATATGGGGGCTAGGTTCAAAAAAGAAGAGGACTAGGTTGTGGGCGAATTAATATGGGCACAGCTTCGCCGAGCAACCCATATTCGCGGGCTTTCACGCTTCGCCATGGCGATTGTCATATACAATGCCATTATTGTCAGTCAATAATAACATTTCCAGCAGTTAAACAATCGCTGCAAGTTGCTTGCTTATATATACGTAAACTATATATTAATTTGGTTGTGCTGGACTACGGCAAGCAACTAGAAAGAACCAAGGCTATGATTGTAACGCTAAGGGTTCAATAGAAATATGTAGAAGATCGTCGGAGAGACTCCTGAGATTATTGTTGAAATATAGAGTTTTCTTATCAATGGTTAAAATGCACAGTAAATTTGCTTCCGCTAAAACTCGTTTATCATAGTTGTATATTATTTACGCACCGTAACTAAAACTGAACACTGGTATATATACATATGTAATACGTACGTATGTATATAACTTTTTCAGTCCGCGAATATGGGTTGCTCGGCGAAGCTGTGCCCATATTAATTCGCCCACAACCTAGTCCTCTTCTTTTTTTGAACCTAGCCCCCATATTAAGCATTTTTAAGACTAGTCCTCTCTTGATTTTACAACCTCACCACCATCCATATTACTTTTTCATGCTCCGGAGGAGCATTTTTATTACTTGTATATATATATAATGAGTGGTCATGCTTATTGCAGACCACAGCACTCATATACCCTACATTTATATAGTTAGTAAATATTTTTATGTGTAGCCGGGCCGGAACAGTTTTCCTTGTGATTCACAAAAGCTACGTTGGCTAGCTTCCGGATTCTTGCAAGATTCTTTGCTTTCGGCCTGTCGCCACATTAGCTACCATCAAGGAAACTGCTGTGCTGTGCACTCTTTCATTAATGTACGCGAACTCAGACTTGGACACAACATTGTAAAATAAGAAAGTTATTGCATAACTTCAAGTCTACACCTACCCGCTATCTGGTGACACGATGAGGAATAAGTAAGGACGGATGGAGGTCGACCAGGACAGGTCAGTACCGCCTCAGTGGGGTGACCACACCGGTACACTTCACTAGGTGTAAATGTTTAGCCTTCTGTGCTGACTTCAATTGTTTGTCCAGCTTGCCGGCACATTAAAGTGAGGGGGTGACTCTCTGATTTAAGCTTCCTACATCCAATGTGGATAACTCCGACGTGGTCGGAGTTATTCGCCTTGGTTGTCTCTGTGCAGAGGCCTTGCGACAGCTCACCGGCTAGCGGGCGGGAAGTGAATTATACCTACCTACCTACCTTAATGTCTACATTATTTCCACTTAAGCTAATTCTTTCGCGCCGTTAAACTTTTTCAGCTTTTCATTTCTTAACTTTGTTTGTCTAGTATGGTGACTGTTTTGTTTCGATGCCGTGGTGTATATAGTGTTGTCAGCAGATTTTGCTTTAATTTAGTTTGCGCTGTTCGAGTTATTGCCGAATGTGAAATTATGCAGGACTTTCTCATGGATCAGAACGGGTCTGAGGTAAAATACTCTGTGTTTCATGTCATGATTGACTGCTGGTGAAATATCGCGATGGGATGGAGAAATTTCCGATGTTGAGGAAAAATCGTTCAGATTTGGTGAAACCAATCGCAGATTTAGCCATATTTCACCTTTTTTCTAATTTCGCTAGCAGTCAATAGACTTCATCACACTGGGCTGATTCAGGGAAATTTTTCTTCAAGAGCCTTCCAGAAGCAAGATTTTTCTATAATTTTCCAAAAACGCTAAAAGTTGCACTGTTTTTGTAGCATCCACTGGTCAAGTTATTTTTGTGGAAACAAGCAGACTTATCTTCTTCGTCTTATTTTGTGAAAAAACTGGCATAAATTTCAGTGGAAATCTCCGGCGAACACTTTGAATTTTTCATTGCAAAGAAGCTTTTTTGAAAATTTGACCTTCTTCGGACACTTTTGGTCAGAACAACTTTAAAGGTTGGGTCCGCTTTTTTGGAGGAAAAGTATTCATGGCAGAGGTTCCCCCTGTAGAATAAGTCAAGGAAACCACTGTACTGTAGTTCTTTCGCCAGATTATAAACTCTTAGCATCTGAACTGACGTGGTTGTAATTTATAACTGCCAGTGTTCCGTTTATCCTAACCTGCGTTGTGACGACAACTCCGCACACGGAGCCTTTACTGTGGCTTAAATATCTAGTCTGCTAAATTGTTTTACTGCTTGTATAAGTCTACAGCTTCTGTAAGGTCTACTGTATGTATATTTAACATTGACTTTGACTGTACAGTATGCTCTTCCACTGTCTGCATTCTTTAAATTGGTAGTAATTTTCTGGATCTGTTTTAGGCAACCAACTTGGAAGTTGATCTCAGGATACTGCTTCCGGATTCCAATTCTGTCACTGTGACTGTGAGGAAGAATAGCAACTGTGAACGAGTCTACAGGGTAGGGTGCTCTACGTTTGTTGCAGATTATGTTTAATTTCGTGGTTTACAAAAGCAGAAAGAAGTGTCTGATTTTTGGCGGATGTGCAACGTCTCATTAAAACTTGGCTAAGTTCTCTTTTTGCCACATACACATATTTGAAGTGAAGTCAAAAAAGTAAAATTGCAGAATCACACTACTTTTGGAAAACATTTGGTTTTTTTCGTTACTTTTATAATTTTATCTTATTCTTGGATCTTAAGTCGTAAATTACGTAGGACCCACGACACTGTTTATCCTGTTTACGCATTTTGTTTAACATGAAATGGGATTTGAGCAATCCCATTAAATTGTAGAAAGACCGTTTTTGTTACTGTTCCTTCGATGGTTGGAGCAGTGGTGCGGATGGGAAATTGTATTGGCGGGTGTCAGTCGAATTACTTGTAGAAAAGCGTTAACGAGGAAGTGTCTTCTAAGGAGGAATTTCTTTATTGTTTGCTGTTTCAGGCACTTGTTCGTCGACTAAGTCTGTCCGAAGAAACTGCCAACTATTTTGCACTTTTTGAATTAGTTGATTACAACTTTGGTATGGCTTTATATTAGTATAATATCTCGTAGTAGGTTGTTGTGTAGTAATTTTTATTTTGATTTTAATGATTTGTCCATGATTTAAACCGTTATGGTTTGCTTTATTTTGATCAACGTTATCTTAAACTTGCAGCGATGATACATTGATATTTTCTTTCAAAGTATTCAATACATATTTAGTATAATTGTTACGTTGCCTGGTCGATATTCCTGGCTCGGTGTGTACAATTCAATTTGTATTTGAAATTAAAATATTACTTCTGTTTTAGAGCGTCGCATTCGGGAGGATGAGATACCCCATACACTGTACATTCAGAACTATTCTTCGGCAGCTTCCACGTGCCTTATGCTGAAGAAGTGGCTTTTCAACGTTCAACGAGAAGTTGCACTGGCAGCCGCCGATCCTTGGGCTCATGACATGCTCTTCTGGCAGGTCAGTCTAGCATACAGTTTCCCCACTGTACAGAAATGTGCTTGATAGTAGTTTCTATATCCATTGGATTGCGAATGTATGTTTTAGTGATAAAATGATAATTAGTGTATGAAGTGTCAGATTTAAATACGCATCAAGATGGGCGAAGTGTGCCACTAATCATTTTGTTAGTTATCAAAGCAAAAACTATGCTCGTCACTATCATCCTACTCTTGCAAATATTATACCCTGTTGATGCTTATGTACTATTAATGTCAAGTTTAATAAAACTTGTCTACATCCACGTATGCTTACGTACGTGTTTTAGGCAGTTGACGATGTGAATAAACAGCAGATTCAGCCTGGACCACAACTGCATGAATTGAAGGCCCTTCAGGACATTTCTCGTAAAGACGAGGTACAATTTTTGTGTTCGCGTAGTTTTTTCATCGCAGTTTCGCTTACGGCTTTCATTCACTACGGAATGCGGGTTCAAATTTGACCCAGATTTCCTTTGGGTCAAACCATCATCATCATTCCACGCAATTGATTAGATTGAAGTATAATTTCAGTTTTTCATTCGAACGTGTTTCACCATATACGTTATTTGTTTTTTATTTCAGTATTTATCCCTGGTCCGAAATCTTCACGGCTATGGTTACATTACATTCCCTCACTGTGCTTGTGATTCCAGACGATCTGGTCATGTGGTTGTCTCTGTGGGATTGCCCTCCTTCAAGCTTCAAGCGTGCTCTACAAATGGTGCCCCTGAGGTATAGAGAACTCGAAGCTTGACAAGAGCGCTGGGGCCAGTTTCATAAAGAACCGACTCGAGTTCTCGAATTCTCAAGTCCTCAAGTAGTCTGATTTCAGTGACAACAACCTCTTCTCTATTAAAAATTATATGTAAACGTATCTACGAAAAATTTTATGATGATTTATTCAGTCAATTATAGAAGTTATTGAAGGAGGTTACAAATTTAGAGTTTCAAAAAATTCTCGAGTAGGTTTCAAGTTGGCGAAATTTTCGCTGGACGAAATCGACCAGAGAATTTGACTCGAGAACTTTTTCAGCGTGACCTTCAATGCGACTTGCGGATCTTGAAAACTTCCAGCGTTTTAGTTACTAGACTCGAAAACTCGAGAACATTTTTATGAAACTGGTCCCTGGACTACAAGAACAAAGGCGTAGTGGAAGAAAAATGTATGGAAGAAGAAGAAGTTGAAGCACATGCTTCATTTCGTATGACAATAATAATAAGGCTATCTGCTAAAAGAGTATTTCATAATAGAGCCTAATCCTGGTAATAATCCTAATCTTAAACGAGCAATTTGCTCAGCTAACTTCAAAACGTTTTATGACAATATTATGAACCACTGACAACTTGAGCTTGCGAAGCAAGTGCTAGTACTCCAGTTGCACCTGCAAACTTGCATAATTTTTTATTAATCTGGCTTTCGCACGTAGATGCCAGAGCCAGATGCATCGCATATGATGTGCCTTTTCAAGAATTAAACAAGCCACCGTTTATTAAGTGCGATACTATATAGCTTATATTCTCCCTGAGCAACACTTACATGTAAATGTGAACTTTTAATAGCCACTTTTGCATTTGTGCTTCAGTATTTTTCTGATTTCACTTAGTAGAACACGTTCACTTAAGGGGAGAGGTCCACCAAGAAAAATTTTATGGTCACGGATTTTGCTCATTTTCACACAAAATTTTGTCACATTGTCCTGCATATCAAGTTTCAATTTCGAGTAGTTTCGTTCAATACTTAACGAGTAACCTGCTATTAATTGCATGCAATTTGAAAACAAGTGAAAACGGCGGTGCCGCAGCAAATAAAGGCACTTTACACCTGAACTTCCTTGAGAATGGAGCTTCATTCGGTTGTATGTTTGTTATCTGATGCAAACAAAGAAGTTAGGGTAGCTTTTAATGGAAAACTTTTCTTTATGGCTTTATTTAGTGATTTTAGGGAGTAGCACCGGCGCTGGAAAGCCTTGACCACGAAAATCATTTTACGACCGATAACTTGAATTCGGTGCATTTGCGGGCAATGGTCCAAGAAGAAACAATGATCAGGACAATGAGAGCTTTCGACTGATATAAAATTTTACATTTCGAAAATTTTGAAAAATCGTTATTTTTGAGATTACGGTTGTCAGACCCCCATATTTAACCTCAGCGACCAACTGGGTGCACTAACCTGCACCATTTGTGCCCCAACTTGACCTAAAGTCATCAATAATGGTGCGCAAATAGATAGTCTAACATTCTATAGGTCTGTGTTGCCATATCTTTATGTTATTTGCCAAAAAACGGGAATTTTCAAAATTTTGCTAAGAATTGAGATTTCTGCGCCAGAGAAATATCGAAATCGGACAGTGCTAACCAGGATCAATTGGAATCGTTCGAAATGTCTTGTCATAAGCATAGGTGAACCAGGCTACAGTTTGCCCTTGTGAGACCCCCCCACGAGAAGGCCAGACCCCCACCCCCCATACCCGACCTCGACTACTCCCCCCCCAAGCCGAGCTCAGACCCCCCTCCCCCCCTAAAATGGGGTCCAAACAAGCGAAAAAATGCCAAATTTTTGCAAAATTTTTTGCAATTTTTCAAAAATTTTCTGAAAAAATTGGCTGGAAATAGTTAAAAACGATAAAAAAATAGGCTGTAAAACGCAATACGAGTAGTTTTTGAGTAGATTTATGTCGAAAATAGTGGATTTTATGTCAAAAAGGGCCATTTTTAGTTGAAAAAATTTGGGTACAGTTTGGGTACAGTTTTTTTCGAAAATTTCCGATTTTTTAGACCCCCCCAAGCCAGATTTGGACTTTTTACTCCCCCCCCCAACCCAAACAGGTGGTACACCTATGGTCATAAGCTGTGATTTGTAGGAAGTAGAATTTGTAATTAGACCTTACAGCTTTCAGAATATTTCATCAAAGTTGCTGATCCCCAATTTTAACATTGCAAAACAGTCAAATTTGGCTGTTCGCAAACTTAAAAATTAATTAAAAATTTTTGAGGTCCTAAATTAAAATTCTGCTTCCTACAAACCACCCTTCTAGATAGTATTTATGATATAAGATGGACGTTGAAGTGCTCCGTTTTGTCGTTGGCGAGATTTCTCTAGCGTACGGAAAAAATCGCCACTTTTCCCGTTTCCTATGTTTAACACATACTGGCATCAACTTTGAGGGGAAATTACTCGCTAACCGTAAGAGATCCGACCTTCATTTCAAAAACTCGTTAAAATATACCAATCGGACTACAAAATATGTGAAAATGAGCAAAATCGGAGATGGTCGAAAAATCGGCCAAAAATGGACCCCCCCCCAAAAAAATTAAAGAGAACATGACGTGTGTTCCCTTAATTTGTGTCCGTTTTGTCCTTTTACTTGTTGTTTAGTCTTATCGATTTTCGTAAGGTTGTGCTGGGATTTTATTTTTTGTTCCTGTTTAGGATCAAATAATTGAATTTTCTTGGGATCAGGTGACTCGCTACGATGTGGATGAAACGCGACAAGCCTTTTCCTTTGAATATACCAAAAGTGAAAAGAAGACTAGATCTGTGGAGGTCTATACTCCCTTTGTAAGTGGATGTCTATATGTACTCTCGGGTAAAGTTTTGAATTATCTGCCAGTCATGACTCATGATTTCGTTTTAAATTTTCTAAACGGTTTGTGTCAAAGCAAGGATATGTCCACAGGTGGACAAGGGGGGATTCCCCCCTCCGCGAAGTCGCCCACAAGGAGTCTCGAAATTGCTCTCACAAGGAGGTAAGAAAATTGTCCACAAGGGATAAGAAAAATGCCCAAAAAATAGGTTTCATGACTAAACTTTCCTAAACTTTTCCGGCTACGCCGGCATTTTTTATTAAAAGTCACTATTTTTCGCCAAAAAACGTCCGAAAAGCGTTCTTTTAGCTAAAAAATCGCTATTTTTTGTTAAAAACGTTGTGTACATAAATTGGACACCAATAAAAGATTTATGCTCAGACTGCTTTTAGCTGCGAGGCTCGGCGAAGCATTGAATAAGGTTATGATATAATTTTATTCAGTGTTGTAGCTGGCCGGGTGGTGGTGCTGCTCCTCCTCCTGCGCGGGGGGTCCAGGGGTGGTTTGGGTTCATCCAAAAAACGCTTAAAAGTCGCTTTTAAAAGTACGCTTAAGAAAATTCGCTCTCACAAGGGGTACCCAAATTTCCTTCCATAAGGGTCAGTAAATTTGACCTCCGGTTCAGATATGGTTATGTAACTAAGTGTTCTGTTAACTTCAGACAGCTCGACTGGTTTTTTCTAGGCAAAAAATGGCGGACTAAAGTGGTCAAAAGTCACGAAAAATTTAGATTGAATACCAAAATTTTTGTTTTTCCTCCGGCTTTGGAGTTTTTGCTTGAAACACAGAAAAACTTCGTTTTTCTCCTTACAAAATATGTCAAAAATGGTACTGGTTAGCTCTTTTTTGCAAAACTATCTTCCTCCACCGGAAACCTTCTTCTCCGAAAAAATCCCTATGTGGTATTTCAGGCGTACGTTGCCAACATTCCAGCTTACTCAGCAAAATCTGTCGAAAAATCTGTCAAAAAGTGACCCCACCCCATTTACAGTTTGCTTTTGCAACAACTCTAATAAGTTTAGAGATGACTATTTGCTGAAGAGAAAATTAGCCTGAATGGGTCTGTGGCTTGTCTCCGTTTCCTGGAAAAGTTTGCACTTTTATGAGAACTAAAGTTTGTTATCGGCAGCTGCCATAACACTGATATTTTGATAGTTCACTTAAATAAACACTGTGTTTACTTTTCTGACATCATTGTTTCAGTCACACAATATTTTAGCTTGGCGGGAGCGTGTAATTTTTACACAGTTTGGTTACGCATGGCTTTTGTGGACGATTCAAGGCTTTGATTAGGAAAAAACAGAACTGAATTCACTGTCGGCCAGGGTCCATAATTTTTATTGTTTCCGCGTTTATTTATCTATAGGTTGTGCAGTCGCATGTTTCAATAAGTTCAGTGTAGTGTTACAATAAACCTTTCAGTGATTGTTTCTTGTTTTATTTTTCAGTTCTACTTCATGTACGATTGCTTTGAAAGAATTTATATGGAGCGAAAGTTGGCCTGTCAGAATGGCGTGGCGCATGAAGACGAAAGCGAACAGTAGCAATAGCTGTCCTTTACAAATTTTTCGGCTAGCCACCTGTTAGCTATAGTAGAGAGTTTTAAGCAAACATGCAAATGTGAATGAGCACAGATGAACAGTGTTGTTGCCAAATATTGTTCGTTGCATTAAAACTTCTAGAAGGGGGGGGTGAATTGCTGCCATGAAGCTATTTTTCCAACTTGGGAAGTCTGTACTGTACATTTCTGAACAGCGAGAGGTTGACTAATCTTGCTGATGTCTGAGCTTTGACGTTTTTTGATGTCATGCAAATTGCTTTTTGTTTCTTTTCGTTTTGCTTCAAAATTCCTGGAAAAACTTCCTATCCATTGCATGAAAATCTAAAACATAACAATGAGTCGTGAGAACTGACAATTATGATGGTATTTTGTATATACAGTTATCGACTATGTTTACTGACTCGCGTCTGTTAATGTAATTTATTCTGTTGTATTATTTGTTCAATTGATATACACCTGATATCACTACTTGCATTTTCTTTCGTTATGGTCTGTGATGCTTTGGATCTGCCTAAGATAGGCTTTTTATTTTTAATATTTCTTTATTATGCACAGATTTTACTTGATTGTATATTTTTGTATGCTGTTGCTGTATATAATATAGGCACTGTGTTGTTGCATCACCATAAATGTCCATAAACTTGGTGTCTCTTCTCTTCAGTAATCAGTGGTATCTATTTCACACCACTGTATACAAATATATTTCCGTAGGATAATTTTTAGATTATTGTAAAAATTCGTTTATTTGGTGATTGGTAAGATGGTTGTATACGGTTATCATGCACGACAGAAGTCGCGTGTAATATTGAAGTCGGCGCATTTTCAGCTTAGCTCTACGTTATTATTCTACCGTCTAACCTTCTCAAACACCCTGCAGTGTTTTCTAAAAATCAGTAAATGTTAGAGGCACCGAAATTGGCAGGAAGACATAGCGTCTTCTGTAACAAAAAGACTTACTAACATTTAAATGTATTGTCTTTGCTGATTACTGATTACTTTCGCAGTTGGTAAATGCTGTTGTCGACCGACAGTCTTAATACGTAGTTTTTGTGTACTACAATTCTAGTTTCATGATGTTAATAGTGTCTTAATTGTTGCACTAGATACGCAATGATATGAAGTATTATATGTATTTGTTTATGTGCTAATTTGTTTGATTTCTCCTGATGAATGTAGGATGCGAGCTACGTCGTCAACGCATATATATTTGCAATTAGCCCTTGAAGCTTATTTTTAATATCTTATGCACTGAGTAGCTTGATTTTTAATGGCGCGTTTGTACATGACATTTTCATATTATTATTTCTGTATATGTTTGGTATATTATGTAGGTCTAAAGGCGTCTGTGCGGCCCTCTGGAGGCGATGTTGGCCTGATGCCAGCGAATTAGAGGTTCGGGAGGGGTTAAAAGATTACCATCGAATACTCGAGTAGTACCTTTGATTTGAATTCGAGAGTTCTAGTTTTTTCACTAGGCGATAGTTGCCGTGAGTTTGATTTTTCTCGGTTAATAACGCGTCCCCGCAGTAAGTCAGCTGAGCCGATTTAAAGAATTGAACCAGCTTAATTCTCGTCTAGTCAGTCAGACAGTATGTAGCCGTTGTATTATTATTAAAATTGGGCTTCATTTGCAGTCAGCCTCTTCGAGTTCACCGATTTGGTTTGTAGGATGGAGGCATGCTGATGGTGAAAGTAGTCGGGCAGTTCAAGTTTCTTCGGTAGGCTGAGTGTTAAGGTGCATTCATAGTTCATGTCGACGCGCGTACGTAAGCGTCTGCATGCGTTCGTGAATATGAATACGCTACAATTAGTTTTAAACGATTAAAACGACATGTTACAATCAGACGCGTCGACGTGCGTAGACGCGCGTCTCTGCGTTTACGACTATGAATGCACCTTTACTCTATTGTACTGAAATAATAATGTGGTGGTGAGAATTCGTGAGCTGTTTTCTGTGTGCAATCTTATGCTACACAGTTTCATTACACTTACTTGTATGTGCAATATTGTTTGTCTTTTATTACCTATGTTTAGCTACATTTCTTTGTTTGTATTATATTTATCAGATTTATGTCTGTAAAATGGAATAGACACCTGTCCAGCTTGTCTTGTATTTTGTACGTCTCCTGTACTTTCCCTGTTGTTCTCGTGCATGTTGTTGCGTCTTTCTGTAGGTTTTGTATTAGTTTTGTGTCTTTTGTGTGGGTTTCAAATGTTTCAGTTTCCAACTTTGCCAGCACTATTTGCTTGCTTCGCACTTTGTAAAATGTGGGCTAATACTTTCTGTAAGTATATTACTTATTTTCTGGTATAATTAGGTTTTAGACAGATATTGTCTTTGTTTTGCAGATCGTTAGATTTTGTTTGATATACTGATGCGTAAATAAATACAAGTGGTTACTTGGATCTAGGACTAGAGTATTCTAGTGACTGATTACGAAACTTGGACGTGTAGTTAAGGGGGGGTCCATTTTTGGCCGATTTTTCGACCATCTCCGATTTTGCTCATTTTCACTTATTTTGTTGTCCAATTGGTATATTTTAACGAGTTTTTAAAATGAAGGTCGGATCTCTTACGGTTAGCGAGTAATTTCACCTTAAAGTTGATGTCAGTATATGTTATAGTATAAACATAGGAAACTGAAAAAGTGGTGATTTTTTCCGTGCGCCAGAGAAATCTCGCCAACGACAAAACGGAGCACTTCAACGTCCATCTTATATCATAAACACGATCTCGAAGGGTGATTTGTAGGAAGCAGAATTTTAATTTAGGCCTTCAAAATTTTTTAATTAATTTTTTAAGTTTGCGAACAGCCAAATTTGCAATGTTAAAACTGGGGGTCAGTAAGTTTGATGAAATATTCTGAAAGCTGTAAGGCCTAACTAAAAATTCTACTTCCTACAAATCACAGCTTATGAC
>JASAND010025919.1:0-14877 GCA_030248195.1 Trissonchulus latispiculum
ATTAAAGACCTGCACGGGCCGAATTTTTACGGCCCGGCCCGGCCCGTGAAAAATTTTTCTCGGCCCGCTCGGCCCGGCCCGGGAAATTTTTTATTCTTTCAGAAAATGCAAAATTTCAAAAAAATCCAAATTTATTATATATTGAAATTCAGTTTGAAGTCTCTATGTTGTAACCGCAAAAATTACGTCAATGAATTGAGAGATTTGACATTAATTTTGAGCATATACTTTTGCAATTAAGAATTTAAATTGCGTTTTCCAAATTTAAACAGTTAGAAGTGCTGTTTTGAATGTTATGAACCACAGGGTTATGCTGGACAACATTTGAAACGATAAAGGCCAGTTCACACTAGGCAACTTTGGGACAACGTAGTTGAAACAACTTGGTTGCTTCAACCAATTTGCTCAAACGTTGCCCAATGTGAATGTACTGAGAAAAAGTTGTCGCAACCAAGCTGCCGCAATCGGGCGACTGGGCGATTTCTAGCGGCAAGTAACACGTTGATTGGTCGATTCAAATTATAAAAATAGGCGCGCTAGAATTCCTGCATATGTTGTTGTTGCTTCAACTAGCTGAATCAACTATTTGTGCAAGTTGCTGCAACTTTTTCGTGTGGGAACTGACGTTGCGGCAACGAAGTTGCTCCAAAGTTGCCTAGTGTGAACTGGCCTTAATACTTGAGTATCTTTTCACGAATCAAAAAATGAGCATAAGCATTACTGATTATACAGATATATAACGCTAAAATTTGAAGGATATCCAGCGTTAATTTAACAATTTAATCGACTATTTAATTGAAACAGAATACACAGTATATAACATTTATGAAATGAAAATGCTGAAACTAATTCCTGAAAAGAAGTGTTAATGTGCACGAAATATGATCAAAAAGCACAAAAATCTTTGAAGGTTAACACTTGAGTTATTTTTCATTAGTAAAAACTCGCAAAAATAATGGGAGCAGGCCGGAAACACGGCCCGTGGCCCGGCCCGTGAGCTTCGGCCCGCGGCCCGGCCCGGCCCGTGAACTTGGGCCGTCGGCCCGCTCGGCCCGGCCCGCGGGCCGGACTGGGCCGGGCCGGGCCGGGCCGCGGGCCGTAATGCAGGCCTCTAGTTTGTGTAGACTGCCTGAGAGTACTCATATATACGTATGCTGGGCTTATTCTGGGGAATTTTTCTTGAGGGCTCTCGGGAGTCGAGTCATTCCTGGGGGAGGCGAAAAATTTTCAAAATCATGCCAAAAATTGCGGGGCCGCCACCCCCACTAGAATAAACCCAAGTATGTATTTAACATGCGACGAACGAGCATTTCTGTTTCGACCTTATAGTTAACACAGTTATATATATATAGCCTGCCATAAATATAAAGCAATGACGTAGAATTAACCCTGATCCTAGGAGTTAGTTAATAATTGTAATATGTCAGGACACGGATAGATTTGGATGAAATTAATGAATTGAATGGCGAGTTATATCGTTTGTACTTTTCTGGTTCTGATACTTTAGGTTTGTCGGGATTTGAGCATCAGCCTTCCGATCGCAGCGTCACTCAGGGCGATGTTGTCATTATTCCTTGCCGAGTGGAGGCTCATCCTCCCGCCACCCATATCTGGTATCGTAATGGCATTGTCTTAGATCCAGGTATGATAATTTTTGTAACATTATTTTTCTACTGTAATTCTTTTTGTGTCCTGGCTTTGATTGGATTAGGCTTAGTGCTCACTTTGCACTAGTTTGTATGTGTGTATTTTCTCTTTTATCTTTGTAAGCATGATGCTTAGTGTGTTCTTTGGTGTTTGTCTTTTCTTTCAGGTAGTGAACCACGAATCTCAGTCTTAAACGGCATTGGTTCCCTTGAAATTCAGGACGTTCAGCCGGGCGATGCCGGCGTTTATAAGTGCCAGGTGGAAAACATTGACAGGTCTCGAACCAGTGCCGGTGGAAGTCTTACTATTGACTCAGGTACGTTATGCTTGTATTTAGTGGTTTGCTAGTTGGTGTTAGAAACTGTTCCATACGCCTACATACGAATATGTTGTTAACGTTTTTGTCGTTGATGCACTTGGTTTACATATTTTCTATTGACATATTGTGCTTTCCGTTTCTAAGATGATATACGTATGATTTTTAGGGACTCGTTCTGCCAATGAAAAGCCAAGTTTCGAAGCAACACCTGGCGATTATGTTCTCCGTGACGGCGATTCTCTGACACTGGAGTGCGCTGCCAATGGAAATCCTAAGCCGCAGATTGTTTGGCTGAAGGATCATAAAGAGATCAAGACTAGGTATATAATTTTTCGATTACGCTTTTCATCAGTACAGTTTTTCTTGGTTGGTTATGAACTCGCGCAATTGTAGTAAACCTATGTACCAGGGGCGCACCCAGGATTTTGAAAAGGGTGGGGGTCGAGCCGAAAAATTTTTTTGCTTTCGCCTGACACGTTTACGCGTGGGGGGGGGGGGTGGCGGCAAAATTTTCAACAGAGTTCATTTTGGGTGCAGTAAAAATGACGAGATTTAAGACTAGTCGCCAGGCGGGGGGTCTGGGGGCGGAGCCCCCCAGAAGTTGAGAAGATTTTTGAAATTTTGAAAAAAGCCGTAATGAAAATCTTTAAAAAGATTTCAATAAAAGTTGAGAAATTCTTTGACATAATGGCAAAATTTGTATTGGAAAGCTTGAAAAGATTTGAATAAAAAGCTCTGCCAGGCGCATTGTTAAAATTTTAGTTTGTTAACATCGAGATACAATAGTGCCGCAGTCGCGGAAATTCAGTAAAATGGAAACAGAAAATTAGAAAAGCGAAGCAGGCGCGAAAAATTGAGGTAAAAAAGCGCAGGACGCGCCAAAACGTTGTAACAGTTATTAAACATTAGCGCCGCAGACGAGAAAAATTTTTAAATTCATTTAGAAAGGCGCCGCAGGCCCGAAAAATTTTGAAAATTCAGTTAGAAGAGCGCCGCAGGGGAGAAAAATTTTAAAAACCGAGATAGAAAAGCGCCGCAGGCGAGAAAAATTACAAAAATCGAGATAGAAAAGCGCCGCAGGCGCGAAAAATTTTCATAATTTTTAATAGTATGCACTAAAAATAGTTCAATTTTTGCTATCTCCCCAAAAATTCCTGAGGGGGTTCGGACAAAAAGGAGGGGGGGTCGGAACCCCCAAACCCCCCCCCCCCTGGGTGCGCCCATGCTATGTACGTATGTATATTTCTTATGCTGTTTATGCATTTTTAATTTTATGTTTTTGTAGTGAAAGTGGTGGCAGGTACCAACGCATTGGCCAAGGTAGTCTGATTATCAGGAAGGTTAGGAAGGAGGACTCCGGCCAGTATACCTGTCGTGCCAGCAATAGTGAAGATTCTGCGGATAGTACTGCCACAATTGAAGTGCACGGTCAGTTAGTTTGTCCCGTATATTTTGTTCACTCATTTAACCGTGGACTGCACCAACCTAAGTTTAGGAATAGCTGCAGAATAGCAGAAGACAAAACTGCTTCTTTTCCATACAAACTTCTTCGGACTTAGTCTTCTGTTATTCCGGAGATATTTTTAAACTTAGGTTGGTGCAGTCCAGGGTAAGACACCTGTCTGTGTTAGTGTTGTCTTAAACAAAACAAACAAACAAACAAACAAACAAACAACGTAATTTATTCTGAAGACAGACAACCATTACAATAAGCTTTCAACAAATTTTTAATGTATCTATTTGCAATGTACATATGTATAAACAAGAATAAAAATGCTCCGGTCGAGCATGAAAAATGCAATATGGGTGACATTAGGTTGTAAATGGACAGAGGACTAGGTTTTAAAAAGTTAATATGGGAGGGGCAGGTTGTAAATGCCAGGAGAACTAGGTTAAAAGCGCACTAATATGGACCAGCTTCGCTGAACAACCCATATTCGCGAAAACTGTCCAGAGTTTCTATCGCCTGCTGCTTGCTGTTGATATTGGCAGTTCTTCAGAAAATTGTACGATTTGTCAGCATGGCCTGCAAGTATATATATGTGTCGTGCTCCTTATTACACAACTTAATAATACACGTACATAATGTCAACTGCTTTTCGCATCTTCGCATCAACTTAATACAAGATTCTGCGCTGACACTGCAGAAAAAACACCTTGAACACCTTGAACACCTTTCTACCAGAACTGCATTGTTTATTTGGAATAAGCTTTAATATTTCAAAATCGTCCCGCTTGCTTTGAAAGCTGAAGAATGCAGATCTTACTCGTATGTCATGTACATAGAGTGGAGCATGAGTGACCGCGAATATGGGTTGTTCGGCGAAGCTGGTCCATATTAGTGCGCTTGTAACCTAGTCCTCCTGGCATTTACAACCTGCCCCTCCCATATTAACGTTTTAAAACCTAGTCCTCTGTCCATTTACAACCTAATGTCACCCATATTGCATTTTTCATGCTCCACCGGAGCATTTTTATTCTTGTCCTATTTCATTTTTAAGGTTCTCAGTAAAAACCAAAAACGTTAAAGCTGTGTGAAAGAAACTTTAAAAATTCCGCCAATCATTAATTGTCAACCGAAAATACAGAACAAAGAAGCTTGAAAAGTTCCAAGTTCTTCCTTTTTCTCTATTTTGACAGAAATCCAACATCCAGTACCCATGGCTGCAATAGTTTGAGTTGCTGTATATAGCATATAGCACTCTACTGCAGCGCAACGAGATGCAAACTTTACTGTCGGTGAAGGAAACTCATACAGCACGATTTGCAATGCTCTGCGGCACTTGTGTGCAAAATTTCGGACGATTGCAACTTACCTGTAGCTAGTTACAGGCCGTGCTGTACTTTAGCAGCACTCTACTGCAGAGCAATTAGGCGCAAACTTCACTGCCAAAAAAGCAGACTTGTATGGCATGATTTCCAATGCTATTATTCTGCACCTGCCTACAGAATTTCAGATGATTGCAAGTTTTCTGTAGTTAGTTATAGGCCGTGCTGTACTTCTGCAGCACTCCACTGCAGCGCAACCACATAGCAACATCGTAATAAGTATACGAAACGTATCTATAATAGTTTGCCATGTCCTAAGCTATCTGTATGCCGAATTTCAAATACCAGTGACGAATGAATAACTTGTTATCGACGGTGCTGCGTTTGGGGCAGCACATACGGCACGGTGGAAGCTAGAGAGTGCACCAACTAACATAGCTACAGTTCCCCCTTACTACAGACATAATTTTCACCAAGTTTCATATGTTTAGCCGTTTACAGTAAGTCTACAGACAGCGTGCTACGGTTGCTGTATAATAGTACAGCACGATAGCAGCACCGCACAGAGCTGCGACTATGCTCATCGTGTTCAGCGATCCCGATAACCCTTATATGCGTCCCACTATATGGCCCAAAACAGCATATTTCAGCCGATTTTTGACTATTTTCTGTGGAGTTGGGACTTAGAAATTGTCGGAAAATGGCTATTTGGCCGGACCAACTTTGGGCCGGCCGCCAGAACGATCCTGGCCAGATATCAAAAATCGCCCTCGTTAGGACATATAAACCCTTCCGTAGATCCTTATGCAACAAACCACGTCTCTCTAGCGTCTTCCCTGAGTCCTGTAGCTTTGACAAAAAATTGGCCATTTTTGGCCATTTTAGCGCCAAGTCCACATTTGGCCGGCCATACAGATGGCTGGCCGGGCCGGGCAGCGAACAAATATCAAAAAGGTTCACTTTCGGGGTATATACGTTCAGAAAAACCAAACTTCACCTGCTGAAAATGCCCAGATCGTTCTAACACTGCGACAGAAAATTGCATTTTTCCAAGCGTGACTTACACGGAAAAAAAAACAAACGGACCTAACTTGCCCGGAAGCGAAAATTTTCAAAGTTGGAAATTTTGACCAAAACCATTTAGACCAAAACCAAAACAAAACGATTTGCAATGCTCTGCCGCACTTGTGTGCAAGATTTCGGACAATTGCAACTCATCTGTAGCTAGTTATAGGTCGTGCTGTACTTCAGCAGCACTCTACTGCAGCGCAACTAGATGCAAACTTTACTGTCGGTGAAGGAAACTCATACGGCTCGATTTGCAATGCTCTGCCGCACTTGTGTGCAAAATTTCGGACGATTGCAACTTACCTGTAGCTAGTTATAGGACGTGCTGTACTTCAGCAGCACTCTACTGCAGCGCAACCAGATGCAAACTTTACTGTCGGTGAGGGAAACTCAAACGGCATGATTTGCAATGCTCTGCCACACTTGTGTGCAAAATTTCGGACAATTGCAACTCATCTGTAGCTAGTTATAGGTCGTGCTGTACTTCAGCAGCACTCTACTGCAGCGCAACCAGATGCAAACTTTACTGTCGGTGAGGGAAACTCAAACGGCATGATTTGCAATGCTCTGCCGCACTTGTGTGCAAAATTTCGGACGATTGCAACTTACCTGTAGCTCGTTATAGGCCGTGCTACACTTCAGCAGCACTCTACTGCAGCGCAACCACATAGTAACATCGTAATAAGTATACGAAACGTATCTATAATAGTTTGTCATGTCCTAAACTATCTGTATGCCGAATTTCAAATACCAGTGACGAATGAATAACTTGTTATCGACGGTGCTGTGTTTGGGACAGCACATACAGCACGGTGGAAGCTAGAGAGTGCACCAACTAACATAGCTACAGTTCCCCCTTACTACAGACATAATTTTCACCAAGTTTCATATGTTTAGCCGTTTACAGTAAGTCTACACACAGCGTGCTATGGTTGCTGCATAATAGTACAGCACGATAGCAGCACCGCACAGTGTTGCGACTATGCTCATCGTGTTCAGCTACCCCGATAACCTTTATATGCGTCCCACTAAATGGCTCAAAACTGCATATTTAGGCCTATTTTTGACTATTTTCTGTGGAGTTGGGACTTTCCGAAAATGGCCATTTGGACCGGATAACTTTGGACCGGCCGCCAGAACGGTCCAGGACCTAAATCAAAAACCGGCCAACGTTATGCACTAGTATCCCCTCCGTACTTGTTCATGCAACAAACCGCGTCTCTCTAACTTGTTCTCTGAGCCCTGTGGCCGTGACACAAAATTTTCCTTTTTTGACCAAAAACGCCGTTTGGCCACTTTTGGCCGGCCGCACAGGTGGCATGCCGGGCCGGGCAGAGAAAAAATATAGCGCGGGGCACATGGGACCATATCGGCATTCAGAAAATATAAACCTTTCCGGCTGAAAATGCCCACATCTTTCAAACACCTCTGCACAAAATAGCCCTTTTCCAAGCGTGACTAACACAGAAAAAAAACAAACGGACCTAACTTGTCCGGAAGTGAAAATTTTCAAAGTTGAAAATTTTGACCAAAACTTTTTTGCAACTTGTTGTACTCGTCGTGTAAATTCCAACGATACCAAACTTGCCGAGTTTCGTTCAGTATTGAGCTGGCACGGTGCTCGAACGAGTCTCATAGGGCCGCGCAGAGCCTTTTACACCCATATTATAGGGGGTCGCTCTCGCGCCCCCCTATAATAACATAGCAGAACTCATCGGCAGATAAATGTGTACTCAGTTTGCATATACTTTTGGCTCGTGTTGCTTTTTCGCAAAAAGGCAACCCTTCATTTTTATCATGTCTTTTTATTATTTCGTTCTGTTTCAGCACCACCGGTTTTTGTGGATCGACCACGATCACAAACAGCGCATGAAGCTGATGATGTGACGTTCAACTGTAATGTTGAGGGTCGACCAGATCCAGCCTTGACCTGGCTAAAGGATGGGGAAGTCTTGACTGCCACCCAGTATTTTAGGGTACAGTAATATAATATTCATATTGCCTGTTGATTTTGGTTTTACTAAATGAAATGAAAGAAAGTAATGTTAGAGAGTAGGTACAGGTGTAAGGTTGCACTGTGGTCAACCTGTAGGTGGTATATATACATAAACGTATATTGGTGCTAACGTGTATAATATGTTTCTAGTTTTTGGTGTGTAAATTTTGACAAATTTTTTTCTTAAATTCATGAAACATTTTGTCATTTGGCATTATTTTAGATTGAAGGAAATAGTCTTCAGATATTAGGCTTGGTTCAGAGTGACAGCGGAATGTATCAGTGTGTGGCTCAGAACACTGCAGGATCAGCCCAAGCATATGCTCAGCTGGTAGTTGAACAGTCAGGTAGGCATTAGTGCAGTGTGATCCTCATTTTCTTGTGCAAGTTTTTTGGTTATTTTTTCAAGAATACCTGCTTTGCTATAAATCCGACACTATATACGTGTAATCTTTTAGGATTTCTAACGCAATTTTATCCTGCTTGAAAATTTTCTTGACACCACCTTGGCTTTCATAGAGTTTGCGGATAGAATTCCGGTTTTTTACTTGAATAATTAGCAGATTTCAAAATACCACCTGACATTTTATGCTAACCGCAAAATTTAGAAAAATTTTTAATCTAAATTGTTATAAACTCTATGAGATAGTGTGCTTTGTTCAACGGTTAAGTATAATCAATATATCTTGTTTCGCATTTAATACCATCTAGAAAAAGATGTGCAGGAGTATTTGTTTACCAAAAATTCTTTTTTCAAACAAATATGTCCTGTTTTAATATAAGCGGTCTAATTTACAGAAGCTGTTACGGTCATATTTCAACGTATTTTTGGTAAGTGCTGACGGCCGTACAGTGTGTGAATCCTTTCCCGCAGATTTCTGAAGTTTTAGGAAGCTTTCGTTAGAACTTAGTGCCCACATCTCGGTAGCTGCGAGATGTATATTGCAAACGCAGTCATGATTAGTGGCTTGTTCTTGATTTATTATTTTATTTTTCAATTCTATTGCTTAATTTTGAAACTAATTAATCAAATTACAAGTTAGTTTCAATCAGGAGCGTACTTTTGGGGTGGGGCTGGATCGGGGAAGTGCTCAATTAAATGTTTTTGTCTTTGCGTGCAGCCAAAATGTTGCTGTAGTAATTTGTTAAACTTTTCCGTTACGGAGGCTTGGGTTTTTTAGGCAATAGTAAGTGGGGGGATAAAATGGGCTAAAGTGCTAAAAATACAGTAAAAATAGCTTGTGTTATATGTACTGCTATAACTAAGCTAATAAGTGCTCAAAAATTAAGTTTTAGCACCAAAATAGACGATTTTTGACCAAAACATTGAAAATCTTTTACCCAAATTCCTAAAAATGTGGCAATTTCTGGGCACTCTTACCTAGGGTGAGTGAGGGGACACCCCCACCCCACTCCCAGTAAAGAACCCCAACTCCCAACTTGTTGTTGCACCTTTACAATCCTGCGATTTCAAAAGGCGTCGTCTCGAGTCTCTCAAAATTTTTAGAAATCCGCTTCCTCCCTCATAAAGTCTAGCTGGTTTCTATTAACTTTTTGAACACAACACTGAAGTCAATTTTGCATTAATCTTAATGTTTTGGTTATCTTCCTGTTGTAAACGTGTGTTCTCAGTCTTCTTAGTTTAACCGTTTGTGAAACAGTGTGTGTGGGGCTGGCCGAACTAAACAGTATTGTATTGTTCTAATGAGTGGCTTACAAACATTAGCTGTGCTCGCTCGCAATAATATGACGGCAGAATCGAAGTGCGATTGTGACCAATTTTAGATTCTGGTTTTTAATGGATTTTACTTGTTTGTAGTTGTCTTTTTGTGATCGTGGCCTGTTTTTAGTTTTACTTAAGTTTTAGTCAACTTGTTTGTTAAATTGTAGTCTGACTAGTTTGTCTTTTTAGTTCTTGGATTGAAAAACGTTTTTGGTAAAGTATCGTGAAGTCTTGATAATTTAGTTGTTTTCAAACTTTTTAGTATGTATGACTTATGTTCTGCAGCGTAGTGGCCCCTTTGTTTAGTAATTATTTTGAAGCTTTTCTTTTTCTCTGGGTTAACAGTTACGTTTGGATTGCAGAAATAACACGGTTCTTACGCTGCCTGAAATTAGCTACATGCATGGGCATTTTTCACAGCGTGTATATAGTGGGTTTTTGGTAGGCGAAAAAAAAGTGGGGGGGGGACGAGTGGAGGCCAAAAAGTGGGGGGAAGGCCTTCACAATAAGGAAACCCCCCTTCACAATAAGGAAACCCAGAGTACAGAGAGAGCGAAACATGAGTGACGATTGCTGCGGACCCGGAAATCAGAAATTTAGCGCAGTTTTTATTGATTCTGGCAGAACATGAAACATTAGTAGAATAATCCCCCTCACTGACTTAGCACTTAGGACTGGACTTATACTGACTTAAATCCCATGATAATTGCACTTTTAGGGTATCATGCTCTACACAACACTAGTTTGATTTTCGCCTTTATCTGTTTATCTCTATTTCGCTATCTTTTTTATTGTACTCCGTGTTGCGGTTTTCTGTCTATCAGTTTTCATTGTGGTACGTGGGTACATTTACAGATTTTGTTTAGTTCTGTTAATTCCCGCTAGCATTTGATCTTTTACGTACTCTTCTTATAATTCTTATTTCCGCTCTCTCTCAGGTCATAATCGCACAGGTCAAGAAGACCTATCTCAGTCCTACGTTGAACGAACATCCGAGCAGCACCATCAGCGAAACCAAGGCGGTCACCAGTGTCTCCTGGTTCCCAGTTTGATCGATTGAATCCGTCTTCTAGACTTGGCCCAATGGTGGCGCCGGTTCGTCTGCCGGAAGTCTCTTTCCCAATAGTGGTGGCGGTCAGCTGCCTGTTCTGGGACCGGATTTGCCGGATCCCAGCATTGTGCCAACCAGGCCACGTGATCTGGTGCTGCGATTTCGTGGTTCTCGTTACGTCCAGCTGACATGGACTCGCCCCAGTGAACTGCGAGGATCGCTGAAAGCATACGCCGTCTACTATAAGGAGGAACATTCGAATAGGTAGACGGATTTTTCAGTTTGATTTTTACGTAAATGATACGTACTGGAATTCGGGACAACGACTGGTTTACTGGGCTTAGGGAAAGTTTTCTAGGGAGTAGGGTAGCTCGGGACTCGGGAGCCTAAAGGTGCCTTCATAGTCGCGAACGCAGGTGTACGCGCGTAAACTGGCATGCTACAAATGGACGCGTTGACGCTCGTCGACGCATGTCTACGCGCGTCCACGCTTCCAGCGGTAGCCTAGCACCAGGGTGTGATGTCACGTTTGGAGGCGTCGACGCACGTGCGTCAACGCGCGTCGACGCCTCCAAATGTAAAGGTACATTCATAGTCGCGAACGCAGAGAGACGCGCGTCGACGTCCGTCGACGGGCGTTGACGCGCGTCGACGCTTCAGATTGTAACATGCCGTTTTAACCGATTAAAAATAATTGTAGCGTATTCATGCTCACGAACGCGTTCAGACGCTTACGTACGCGCGTCGTCGCGCGTCTGCTTGCGTCTGGAACTATGAATGCACCTTTACATGATAGTGTAGCGCGTTGACGCGCTTCGACGCGCGTCTACGCACGTCGACGTGCGTCTACGCGCGTCTAGAGGCGACTGGGACTATGAAATCACCATAACACTTGAAGGGGAGCGATTATTTTTCAAAAATTTTCGAAAGAAATTACTAAAAGTTGTCTATTTTGAAGTTGACTTAGTGTTGCAAAGGGCAAACATTGAAAATTAAAATCACCGGTGAATCGGAATTTTTTGAACATTTGGCATTGTGAGGAGATTATCAACCTTACCTAGTTAGATTAATATGATTATTAGATTAGACTGTTATTTTAGATTTTTGTTCCTTGTTATTGGACAGGTTTAATCTGATCCTGAATTTCAGAGAGCGAGTTGTGAACGTTTCTGATCCTGTTCAAGAAGAAATAACGATTAATCGATTGGAACCTGATTCCACCTATGATTTTCGCATTGTTGCCTACAATGAAAAAGGCCCGGGCTGTCTTCGTATCCACTTTCTGTTACCACTCAGTCAGAAAGTACGTATATATGATAAATATTATTACAAGCAAATAATTTCTTTTTGACATGCAAAACGTTCATGAAAAATTTGCATTGATTTGTTAATTGTTAAGAGTTGCGTTTTGTTAATGCCCAATAAATAATCTTCTATTTCTATAGGTGTTATCATTTCAGTTACTTATTTCAGTTACTACTGATATAAAGGCATTTACTCTTAGCATGCTTTGTACTTCTTTAAATTTTATTTATTTATTTATTCGCAATTTTTTATTTTGTTTTTATTTTAGAAGCAGTTCCGGGTAAGGTTCAGGATCTGACCGGTACTTCTCTGAGTCCTACCAGCATTCTGATTACCTGGGACCCACCTCTGACTGAGGCCAATTCCATAGATCACTATAAACTCTTCTATGCACCTTTCAATGAACAGAAAGCAGCCAGTGAGGATCGTGCCTTATTTTTCGTCAATGACGATGAAACGGAAGTTCAGGTACACGACCATTCTGTTTAATTTTTGGATTTAAACAGTAAACTTTCCCTTTGTAAACGTAGGGTAAAGGGCGACTTCAAACAAAATTGGTGATCGGTACTACTTTATTTGTTGAAAAATTTTAGTCTCCCTTCCCCCTAATCGTGAATGTTTGGAACGAGTTCACATTTTCACAGTTCTGTACAGACCGCATAAGGTTGATTTCATACGACGTTTATGTAGCACTTTGTTTTGTTCTACCTTGTAGACGTCTTTAGATAGGCTCCAGAAAACAACTTGGATGTGCATGGTTATAAGATGTTTGTTTGTGATTTTAGTTAACGGAAACTCAGTACACTTTTCACAGTTTGGACCCATTCACTGTTTATACATTTCGTGTCGAAGCTCACAATCATAATGGTGCTGGAATCACAAGTGACCTTATCAAAGTCCGAACACTATCAGACAGTATGTAAAACTAGAGCTAGCTATTTTAAGATTATCTATATTGTAACTTTTAAGTTGCATGTAATCGATTGTTGTTACTTAAACTTATTAAAAATATTAATGATTATCTGGATCTCCTATCTTGATATCAGCGCAAAATTTTAGGACAAACAAAATAAAAGTTAAGCGCCATGTTTGACTGTTTAGAGCCTTCCATGCCTCCTCAGAACATTTCTGCCGAAGCTGAAACATCGAAGGTATATACTCTATTTTAGTTCATTTCAAAATTATAAACTGTATGTACTTTTAGTGCCAGAAGTTGGCGAATTGCAAACCGTTGGCACTTTTGTGGTTTTGAAAGTTGGACGGCGTAATTCCGAAAAGTTATTCGGAAAGCTTAAATTTTGGAAACTTGTGAACACTCGCCAAAATGTGGGCTTGCAAGAAACGGGTAGATTAGGTTTGGCAGATACGTTCGGGAATTTGTAATGGTTATGAAAAAAACACTACCAAAATGAAAATTTTATGACTTTGTTATTTGGTAGTGTTTATAACTTTTTGTCTTTAAGAGTATAACTGTGCGTTGGCAGCCGCCTAGTGTCGGCTCCAACGGAGTCATTACTGGCTATAAGATCAGGTATCGTCCCAAGACTCGTGGAACTCGTGGTCACAGTATCACCACTGATGGCAGCACTCATCAGTATACTATAACAGGTTTGCCTGGTTGCTTGCTTTCTCCAAGCGTACATAATGTACATGCGTCAAACTTTCCGTTATCAGCTCGCGAGCCATGCTCTGTACGTTAATGCTGTGAATTGCTAGTGGACTAGTGGACCCCGTCCCTAACTCATTACCCTCTAAGCAATTGCGCAATTCCGCAAACGTGACCTTATCACACATCCTCCGCCCCCGCTCTGATCCATCATTTTTTCAAATGCCAAACGACAGGTCATGTGTGTGCGGGGAGAGGTGATTACTGTAGAAATGAATGAGTATATGCATTTGCGTTCTGGGTATTGATTTGCGGAGCTCTACTAAGTGCGCAATTGCTTGGACGAGCTAGTGCGCAGATCCTTCCGCGAGCTGATAACAGATAATGTGACGCTCAATGTGAACGTGTTTGTTTGTTTTTGCAAAATTTATTTTTAGTATAAAAAATCTATGTAAACATAAATTTGATATTAATTTGAGTGATGTTCTACAATTTGATAGACGTATATATGAAAGGGTTAAAGTTTGACCTTAGTAACTTCTGATAATAATTACTTAGTATTTTCTTATGACGGTTGATTTCTTTTCAGGACTAGTGCCGGCGACAGATTACATG
This sequence comes from Trissonchulus latispiculum, assembly GCA_030248195.1. Taxonomy (NCBI): domain Eukaryota; kingdom Metazoa; phylum Nematoda; class Enoplea; order Enoplida; family Ironidae; genus Trissonchulus; species Trissonchulus latispiculum. The sequence continues at coordinate 14,100 of JASAND010025919.1, forward strand.
ATTAGATTGTCGGCCGTCAATAGTAACGGAACAGGTCCCCATTCGACTTGGACTTATGTGTCCACCTATGCAAAGGACTTAGATGGTAAACACTTAGCAAATACAATTGTAGATTAGTTTCGTTATTAACGAAGAAGTTTTTATTTACAATTAGAGTTTCTCAAAATCCTATTCTTGTACTTGGTCTTGGTTTTCCTATATCAGAAATCTACCAATCTCTCTCTATTTTTGGTAGTTGACTAGTCGTACATAGTATTTAGTGTTTGGAGATCCACTATCGTTTTTGTATTTGAGTTGGTGTTAAGAAATTTCCTTGATAGGTTGAAAATTCTGCTTAGCTTAGCTTCCATTGGAATCCTAAAGTCTTGTTGAAAAGTTACAACTTTTATCGAAATATTTGACTTTCTGAGCGAATTTTGGGTTACAGATTTCTTTCTTTCTTACAGATCCTTTTCTAGGACATTATTTTTGGTTTAATTAGCTTTACGGATTTTTAAAATGTTTTAATGCTTTGTTTGATGAATGCTTTAGAGAAACGGGATTACTCAATTGAATTCTATTTTAGAGTCGCAAACGCCGCCTTCTCCAACCAATATGCAGGTGCGAGCTCGCAGCAATTCCATCCTGATTACCTGGGAACCACCCGAGGACCGGCGTATCATGGTTCGCAGTTACGTGATCGGCTGGGGCATTGGCTATCCGGATGTCTATACGGCAACAGTGGATCGCAGTCGTCGTCAATATGTTATTGAAAATTTGGAAGCTAATCGACTGTAAG
>JASAND010025920.1:0-22374 GCA_030248195.1 Trissonchulus latispiculum
AAAGCCCTGAGTGAGCTGAGCAACTTTTGTCATAGAACTACGTACCCAAAGTGGCTGTAGAGTGCTGTGGTGGGGTGGGGGTGGGGAGGGGACTTCGGCGATATAGGGTCAAAAATAAAATTTTTCAAAAGTGGTAAAATTTGATATCAAATGAAAGCCCTAAGTGAGCTGAGCAACTTTTGTCATAGAACTGCATACCCAAAGTGACTGTAGAGTGCTGTGGTGGAGTGGGGTGGGGACTTAGGCGGTTTTGGGTCAAAAATAGAATTTTTCCAAAGTGGTCACATTTGGTATCAAATGAAAGCCCTAAGTGAGCTGAGCAAATTTTGTCATAGAACTGCATTCAAAAAGTGGCTGTAGAGTGCTGTGGTGGGGTGAGGTGGGGACTTAGGCTATTTTGGGTCTAAAATAAAATATTTCAAAGGTGGTCAAATTTGGTATCAAATGAAAGCCCTAAGTGAGCTGAGCAACTTTTGACATGGCACCATCCACCAAAAGTTGCTGTGTTGGATTTATGCCCTTCTCAACCGCATTATATATACAAGCATTCATGTAGGCCCAACACCAACATAATTAAATGCTGGCTCATATTACACATTTTAAATCTTGTCTTTTCCTGAATTGAATGCTGTCCTCCTGGCTCATACTGTATTTTTCATGCGACTGCAAGGAGCATTTTTCCTACTTGTTAATATATATTTGACAAGTTTAGAAGAAAAACAAACCAATTCCAGCAGTCTGATGAATCCTAGTGGCACCTTCAGCACTTCAAACTTCAAAGACGACAAATCTACCATTTCAAACTGTATACACGTATATGCAATATATATAATGGTCCAACCTTTCCCAACTGAAATAGTTCAAAATAAATTATATATATATACGCGCGCACACTAGCGTAGCCAGAAAAAATGTCGGAGGGGGCTAGCCAAAATTTCTCTGAAATTAGTCCTGCAACTACGGAACTCTGTAGAGACCGATTTCAAGTGCAAGCTGATATTTTGAGATATTTTCGTGTAAAATTAGCGCCGCAGGCGAATTTTTTTGGAAATATTTATTCGAATTCCTATTTGGTGTTAAAATTTTTTTCGCCTCCGATTTCGGGGGGGGCATGATGCCCCCTCGCCCCCCACCTGGCTACGCGCCTGCGTGCTCATATATATACGTTACGTTTATGAGGAAATGGAGTTTACATCATCGTATATATACATCATGTTAGTCGCTGGGGCTGGTGGGGGAGCGGCTTATGAGGGATTTATGGCACTCGTAGTAGGTGTAAGGGGGGACGACGCCCATAGGGTGCTGGCTTTTTCCTACAGGAACAGGGGGGAGGGGTGGGGGCACCTCCCCCCCCCCAGACTTGGATCGCCCCCACAGGATTTGGGCCTCCCCCCACCCTGCCTAAAGTGCCCGGAAAAATAGTGTTTTGGGGGAAATTTTTTATTTTTACTAGTGATGGGCACTGGATATCCGGATAATATCCGATTTGAGAAAAATATCCGGATATCCGTGTACATTTCAAGCAAGGTAAAGAAAAATTAGGAAATTTTTGACTAAAATTTCAAAAATTTTAAAACATTTTTCAAAAATTCCTTTGAACATATTTTTGAAACCAAGGTTGGGGCTGGTTGCACGATAGACATTCACAGCCTGACGAAAAATTGAAAATTTAACTGCAAAATCGAAAAATTTTCTTGAAGTTTGGAATAGGCGGATAACCGGATATCCGGATATCCGTCAACGCAAAATAGGCGGATATCCGGATATGAAAAAATATCCGGTGCCCATCACTAATTTTTACCCATTTTTAAGCATTTTTAGCTACGTATTTTAAGCTTAAATTTAAGTTAAAAATAGGTAGTCAATTTTTTAGCTCAGCAGCAAAAAATAGCTATTTTTAGACATTTTTCTAAAAAATTTTCGCTCCCCGCCCAGAAATTTTTGCCTAGGAAAAAGCCAGCACCTATGTTTCTGACTCATTATCATAAGTTTCCCTGGAACTTTGGGTCTGGGGGTATATAAATCTTTGAAGGTTGGTAATCGACCCAGGAAATGTGATGGGAGGTACCAGGTACCCCCCGCCCCCACCAACCCCCCCCCCACCAGAATTCGGACCTCAGAAATTTCAAGCCGAGTATCAATTTCAAATTCATCCCCAACCGAAAGTTGGCAAAGGGTATGTCAAAAATCCTGGGAGGGGGTAAAATTGGTCAAAAATTTTGGGGGGGGGAATACGCTTGTCACATTCTTAGTTATTATGTACTCTTGATATTACAGAACCGTCATACAGTGATTTAAGGGGGGGTGGGGGGAGCTAGGTTCATTTAGCACCCCACGTGCACCCCGCTTTTCGTGCCCGTTCGTGCTGGTGATGGGAGTTAGCTAACATTTTAGTGCTACGTTAGTGCTGTTTAGTGCTAAAAGTGCTAAACTCGAAACTTACGAAAGCTATAGTATTCTTAAGGTAAATATTCGGGGTGTGTGCAAAATTAAAAACTTGCGTATTTTCAGATTCTAACGGATAACATAAATAAAATAGAGTTTGTCTGCTATGCTTGACGTTCGTGCTGCAAGGAAAAAGCTATTTTAAACAATTTTTACGACTTTAAATTAACAATACTTTCTAACAACCAGTCAACGGTAGATTTCATTAGCTAAGGCTGAGCTTATTTTCTGCGCAAGCTAAAATTAGCACTAATCCAAATTCAAACACTGTGTGTTCGGGTCGGTGCCATAGGCATAGGTGTGTTAGGGGGGGGGACCCCCCCCCATCAAATTGACAAATTTTCGCGACCCCCCCCCAGATTTTTCAGTCTTTAGCTAGGCCCCCCCGATTTTTGGCCAAAAAGTGGCCAAAAATGGCAAAAAAATCGAAAATTTAGGGGTTTTTGGGAAATTTGGCAGACCCCCCCCACCCTCCGTCGGTACCCCCCCCCCCCAGATTTTTTGCCCAGCCACACCTATGGCCATAGGTGTAATTGGGGGGGGGTTGGGGGGGTAACCCCCCCAGCCATTTTTTCAAACCCCCCCAGAAATTTTTGGGGGCTCCCGGCCCCCCCCCCCCCCCCCTGGGGGGGGGGGGGGGGGGGAGTGGCGCCCATGGCGCGAAAATTGGGCCAAAAATGGGGCATTTTTAGGGTAAATTTGGCAAAATTTTTTAAAACAGTCCAAATTTTTGGCTTAACGTGTTTATTATCGCTGGAAATACACGTTTATACGGCTTTATGGACTTCTAGACTCAATATTGACCTTATTCTGGACTCAGAAACATGTTGTTGGCAATCAAGTTTTCGAGTTTAAAAATACTGTCTAATGTTAAAATTACTTAATGATGTCATGTGTTTCGGTATTAGCAATGGCTGAAAATGCGATTTTTGGCATAAAAATAGAAAAATTTTTTTGGGGGGGTCGTGGGGGGGTCTAAAAAGGGCCCTCCCCCAAAATTCCGGGGGAGGGGCCCCCCCAACCCAAATCCCCGTTACACCTATGGTCGGTGCAATTAGATGCGTAGGTCAGCATAGGAGTGTAAGGGGGGGGAACCCTCCTCCCAAATGGAGAAGTCTCGATCCCACCCTCGGAATTTTGGAGGCAGACCCCACCCCAAACGGCCAAATCCCAGACCCCACCCACCCACCATCATAGGTGTACCTGGGGGCATAGTTTCCTTTGGGGGGTATCCCCCCCCCAAAATTTTTGATCAAATTTACCCCCCCCCAGATTTTTTGACTTACCCTCCCCCAACTTTTGGCTACCCCCCCCGAACCCCCCCAACGATTTTTGGACCCAAAAAGTTAGCTAAATTTGGCCGAAAAATGGTCATTTTTTGAAAATTTTTTGTAAAATTTTGACCTAAAATTGCTTTAAAACGGTGCAAAAACACCTAAAACGTTAAGAACAAGCCTTATTTTGATGAAAAAAGGGCTAAATTACAGAAAATTTTGCATTTTTTGGCCATTTTTCGAAATTTCTGAGGTCCGAATTCTGGGGGGGGGGGGGTTGGGGGGGGGGTGCCCACAATCACAGGTCAGCCAATATTTACCCCCCCCCCCCGGCCCTGATGGGTGATAGAATCAGAGAGGCCTGATAGAATCGCAATTTTTTTTCTTAAATTTTGAAGAAAAATTTTTTACCCCCTCACAGGAAAACTTTTTTCGGAAAAAGTCTGGAAAAAATCAGAAAAAATTTTTTAACGCTAAAATTTTTCCAGACTTTTTCCAGGTTTTTTCTGTTGTTTGGAAAAAGTCTGGAAAATACCTGGAAAAATTTTTCCAGAGATTTTCCAGATATTTTCTAGGCATATTTTGGATCTGGAAAATGTCTGGAAAAAGTCTGGAAAATCTCTGGAAAAAGTCTGGAAACGTCATTTTCCAGATTTTTTCCAGACATTTTCCAGATTTTTCTAGAATTTTTCTAGAATTCTAGAATTTCCTAGAATTCTAGAATTTCCAGATTTAGCTAACAGGTCGAAATTTTGGCACTTATGGGGGATTTTTCGCGTCCTTGGTCCCCCTTAAAAATCTTTTGTCTAAGATTTGGCTGAGAAGTTGCCCCTAGGGTAAAACGGCACTCATAGGTGTATATACCACCTGTTTGGGTTGGGGGGAGTAGAAGGTCCAAATTTCGCTCGGGGGACCCCACCCCACCAAGATCCGACATTTGGGGGAGGGGGGGACCCCCCCTAAACTGTACCCAAGATTTTTAAATAACCATCTTTAACTGTTTATAATCTAATATAATCTAATATATATATAATAGTTTTATAATGGAAAAATCCACACACGAAGCCCATTTCTGGAAAACATTAAAAAACAAAATTTTTTCTAATTATTGTCTTCTGCTGTTACGGAATTTTTCGAATTGTTTTCTAAATATTTTGTAATTGTTTTGTCATGTAGAAAACAATTGGGAAACAATTAGAAATTTTCTAATTATGTTCTAGAAATGGGCTTCGTGTGCCCCCACTGGGTAGTCGTGCTGTCGGCGCGAAAATTGGCAAAAAATTGGGTACTTTTGCGTAAATGTTGCAAAATATTTACAACTAAGTCTGCTATCATCCTGCTGTGACTGTTAGTATACGTATATATATATATGTATATATATGTTTTAGCATAAGTTGGTCAGCGGTTGGCAGTTATTTTGTCCCGGTTGCAGATTAAATTCCTGGTTCAGCTAAATCGTCGAGGTAATTAATTTCGACGGCTGTTCCAGAACTTGAACTCTGTAGCATAATGCACACGGTTCGCTATACTACATATCATACGTTATATATATGCTACCGATGTATTGACTGTGAAACCGAAGTTGACAATCCACAATCATCACTGTTGGGTATGTGCTTTTTACATGTACATGTACGTAAACCTTTTCTACTATATACAGTTTGTTTTAGTATTCACTCAGTATATACAGCTTGAAACTGAGATCTGTCCGTAGCCATTCAGCAGCGGGTCCGTCCAACGGTCCGTGGCCCTCCCTTCGGCATTTGAATCCCTCCAGTTGGCATATGAGCCACTCCCTTTGACGTTTAGGGTCCATTTCCGATAAAAAATTGTTACGATATCTGCAAAATTCCGAAAAAATGGACCAGCTTCGTCGTACAACCGATATTTGCGTCGCGTTAGCAGCCCAGATAGAAACTGGGGTGTTCTTCAGTAACCTGGCTCTATTTTGGCTAAACTTTATGAGGAGGCTCACCCAAAATGGGGAGGGGCTTATTTTTGGAAAACGTTTTCGAAGTATTACGTTGGAATTAGTTTTTGTATAAAAACTGCCAAAAGTCGGTAAAAATGACTAATTGTAGGTGTTTTTAGGCTACAATAAAGAAAATTAAGCTAACAATTTGGCGAAGCTAAAGGCGAAGTGTAAAATCCTGATTTTTGGCTCTGGGGAGAGGTCAGAATTTATGGAGAAGGTAGCCGAAGGGGGGGGGACGGGGAGCAGTACAATAACCAGGTAACAATTTGTAACCAAACCTCTACTACTGTATTTCTGCTCCACTGTGAAATTTAAATTTAAAACATAATTTACACATTAATTGCATATGTACGTATATAATAACTTTTGCCAGTTTACAGGTCAGAAAATAAAACTGTATATACCATACATACCCCAAAGTCTGCATGTTGCCAGTTTCTCTTTTCATGTTGCAATTTCTCTTTTTCATGTTGCAATTTCTCTCAGGGAATTACCAATAATGTAAACAGAGAGCTCACGCAAAACAATGTTTTAAAGCTGCAGTAGCTAAAAATAGTACAGGTTGTACATCTGCAGCTTTAAAACTAACGCTGCGTGGTACTGTATGTATAGACAACGGTTATGTTCAGGCAGATAAAATCATATCTTTAGAATTTAGAATGTTGCAATCACTGCCTGAAACAGGAACAGGAATAGAACAAACAAAACAATTATACATATAATGTGTAAACAGTAAAACAAGTAAACAAGAAACGGAACTAACATACGTACGAACTGTAGACCACCAAATTTTCTGGATTTTCTCCCTCTCTAGCCAAAAACTTGGGTATTTTTAGGGTGCGTATAGCCATGGGGGCGGGGGGGAAACCCCACATTTTCGGATTTTGGCCGGAACTTTTTTATTATAAGGGCTAGATAAGAACTTTAGTGTCGAATTGTTTCCCTGTACGGTTGTTAAAAGGGTATTCCTATTCCTATTCCCCCTAAAATAGGGTCCAAACAAGAGAAAAATGCTAAATTTTTGCAAAACTTTTTGCAATTTTTCAAAAAGTTTCTGAAAAAATTGTCTAGATCTAGAAACAGTTAAAACGCTAAAAAATAGGTTTTCAAACGCAATACGAGTGGTTTTTTTATTAGATTTATGTCGAAAATGGTCGATTTTATGTCCAAAAAGGGCCATTTTCAGCTGAAAAAAATTTGGGTACAGTTTGGGTACAGGTTTTTGAAAATTTCCGATTTTTGAGACCCCCCAAGCCAGATTTGGTCATTTTACTCCCCTCTCCCAACCCAAACAGGTGATACACCTATGATTAGCAATGGCTGAAAATGCGATTTTTGGCATAAAAATAGAAAACTTTTTGGGGGAGGCTTGGGGGGGGTAGTGGGGGGAGGGTTGGGGGTCTAAAAATCCCCGTTATAAGCTATGTACTCATAGTTTCACCAGGGGGGGGGGTACTCCCCCCAAAATTTTCGACCAACTTTACCCCCCCCCCAGATTTTTGGACTATCCCTCCCCCACTTTTGGTTACCCCTCCCCCAGATTTTTGGACTATCCCTCCTCCCACTTTTGGTTACCCCACCCCGAACCCCCCCCCAGCACTTTTTGGGGCCAAAAAGTTAGCTAAATTTTGCTAAAAATGGTCAGTTTTTGCAAAATTTTCCTCAAATTTTGGCTTAGAATTGCTTTAAAACCGTGTGAAAACGCCTAAAACGATAAAAACAAGTCTTGTTTTGACGAAAAAAGCGTTAAAATACAGAAAAGTTTGCGTTTTTAGGCCAGTTTTTGAATTTTCTGAGGTCCGAATTTTGGGGGGGGGGGTTCGGGGGGGTACCCATATCACATTTCAGGGGTCGTCCATCAAATTTCCAAAGTTTACCCCCCCCCCGCAACCATAGGTGTAACGGGGATTTGGGTTGGGGGGCCCCCTCCCCCGGAATTTTGGGGGGGGGGCCCTTTTTAGACCCCCCCCCCAAAACCCCCACACGACCCCCCCCCAAACCTCCCCCAAAAAAGTTTTTCTATTTTCATGCCAAAAATCGCATTTTCAGCCATTGCTAATGCCGAAAAACATGAAATCATTAAGTAATTTTAGCATTAGACAGTGTTTTTAAACTCGAAACTTGATTGCCAACATGTTTCTGAGTCCAGAATAAGGTTAATATTGAGTCTAGAAGTCCATAAAATCGTTATAAAAGTGTAGCGGGCGCGACCCCCCCCCCCCCCCCAGTTGGGGGGGAGTCTGGGGGGGTTTGCAAAAATGGCTGGGGGGGTTACCCCCCCCCCCACATTACACCTATGCGCGCAACCAAAATTTTCGGTGAAACTACTGCTGCTAAATTTAGCTTGCGCAGAAAATAAGCTAATCGTTAGCTACTAAAACCTGCCGTTGACTGGTTGTTAGAAAGTATTGTTAATTTAAAGTCGTAAAAATTGTTTAAAATAGCTTTTTCCTTGCAGCACGAACGTCAAGCATAGCAGACAAACTCTATTTTATTTATGTTATCCGTTAGAATCTGAAAATACGCAAGTTTTTAATTTTGCACACACCCTGAATATTTACCGAGTGATCGACATTGTCGACGATCATCATCCCGTCATCGGGATTCCCGTCCAACGTCACTAGTGTCTCTGTAATGAGGCGACGTGACGTCGGTCCTTTAAAGTATTAATATGTGTTGATTGGATTTTGGATTGAAATAATGTTAGAAATGTTAATCTAAGAATGTTTGAAGTTTATTTGAAATTATGTTGAAATTTTAGTCGAAATTTATATCGTGTCTATGTAGAAATCATGCATATATGTGTCAGCCATCCTAGTCACTAGGTGGCGCTGTATGTATGCCTACTTTCGCTAGAAATGCATCCCCTTTTCTGTCTGTAAAAGTTCGTTCCTCTTTTAGCCAATCAAATTCAACCACGGTTCCTCTAAACTAGTTTTCGTTTGCCTACACTTGTCTGGATTAAGTCTTAAATTTGTTCTTGTGCGGTCCGATCGTGTATTTAATTGCTTTCTCTGTGCCCTGCATTTGCTGTGTTTCTTATTGATTTTATTCTAGCCTAAAATGGGTACCACTTTAGACTTAACTCTGCTCCAGGGTGACCCTGTAGAGCTATATTTTTTATAGTTCATTCTCTATTAAGTCAAAAACTTCTTCTTTCTTTTCTCCTGGTATCTTAAAACTTTCTCCTGTTAGTTTCCTTGAGTAACTTTATGAGAAATTTTCAAGTGCGGTCGTGACGACTGAAATTTTTTTAGGACTTCTACTATATACGTGGGGGTTTTTAATGGTAAGTTGGTTGTAGTTTGGTTTTGTAAAAATTTATTGACTTGAATTCTCAATTCTATTTCCTTGAAAAGTCGTGGCAAATTTATTTGTTTCTGTTTGTTTCCTGTACTTTTACACGAGTCTGTACGCTCTTTTCGGGGGTCTCCCCCTTTGTCAAGCATATTTTATAGTAAATGTGGTCTCTTTTTAGACCATTTTTAGTGCGTCTTTTAGTTAGGCTTTTGCCTTAGAATTGTGTAGTCGGTAGGTAAGGCTTTTTTAAGGATTTATTGGGTAGGTAGTTAGATATTTTAAGTATCTATTTTCAGCAAATTTGGGGCAGGTCTATTATATTTGGGTCTTTGCTCTTCATCGGCGGTTTAACTCCATTCGGTAAGATTCACTTAGGTAATTTTTCGTTAGTTAGTTAGGTCGACTGGAACTACATCTCCTCCAGGTTATACGTTCTCCTTGTGCACAGTTTCCCACTCGTAAAGTTTGGTTTAGTCCATACTCTTCCAACTTTACATCTACTGACGTCGACCGGAATCTCATGATGACCGTGGTCATTATCCGGCAACGAGCCGTCATCAACGACGCCATCAGCTCGTCGGCGGACCCCGACCGCCATCATTACCCATCATCACCGCCATTCAGGAGAGCGTCATCGCTCTACTGAACGTCATTATGAAGGACGCCATTGTCGCACAGATTGTCAGTTCTTGGTCTTCAACCTATCCGAAGTGTAGACGCCATGATGAGCATGGTCATCGTTGTGAGAGATCGTCTGACTACCAGCGAAGATGTACAGCATCTTGTCAGGATGACTCCGTCAAGCATCACGAGCATTTTGTGATCGAAGACCAAAATTTGGTGAAATACTTGGTTATTAGCAATCTGAGAGCCATCATGATAGGTGATCATTGTATGATTGATCACCATCGTCTCGCCGACATGTATCTGATCATCATCGTAAGTTATCACGGGATCGCTACTCGAGAGACGGTCATCGGTCGACTGAACGATCACTATCTTCATGATCATTACCACTTCATAGGTCGTCGGCCACCAGCATATTCTTGGTAGGACCGTCTTACGGACCAACGAACTGCGGAAAACGACGGCAGGCACCGTATTCATTGAGTCTGGAGTACAAAAAATACCTGGTCCGTCACAGGAACCATCGTCTACATTCCAGCTATTCCATCATTGACAATTTCCCCACAGAAAGATGACTTTCCTGATTGTGATTTCTATCTGCCATCCGCTGGGTTTGTTCCATGTCGCCCGCCATGTGACAACTCGGCTAATGACAGCCTTGGGTTTGACTTTTCTCCATTGATCCATTTAGCCCTGATCGCTATATTCGATCTTTATTTTATCATTCTATTTTGTGACAGTGACACTGATATTCCTTATTTCATGCCATCTGCTATTTTGTATTTTACCTCATGAAATTAAGTAATCTGTTTGGCTTTCTGTATTTTTCTTTAGTATTTATCTAGTGTAAATTTGCTTACGTAAATATATCTTGTATTAGTTTACCTTTTTCTTTGTGAATTTCATATATTCTTTTGCAAATCTAAAATTTCTAATAGTTATCTATGAACCTGTGTCTCTGTTATAACTATGTTGTATGCAAATAGTTTTAAACTAATTTTACTATGCAAATTTCAATAATATTAGCTCATATAATGTTGAGTGCTTTATTTTTGAAGATTCAGTCCATTACTGACTTGCCATATCACTGCCATTTATTGTCAAAAAACCCAGTGACTTTATAGTCATATGAATATACAAATTTTGCCCAATGGGGGGTGGGCATTTTACTCCCCATAGGTCCTGAACCTTATGCGTATTTTCAATGGTTATTTTATTATTACGGTTATTATTATTATTATTGTTATTATCATAGGGGTCGCGGTAGCGACCCCTATAATATGAGTGAAAATGGTCGAATGACCGTGTAAAACAAGGCTGCGCAGAAGCTGCGCAGATTCCTGCGCAGATCCTGCGCAGATTATGTGCGCAAAAAATTGTACGTGTCGAGTTTAGTATGTGTGCGAAGTTTCATCCCCGTACCACTTTCCGTTAAAAAGTTATGCCAAAAATCGCTTACGAGAGTGATGTTTTTTTTTCCGGTTTCTCGCTTTTGATGTCTCATAAGGGGGTTTTGTAGCTTGAATAACTACAGATAGAAACATTTTTGCCTATGAAACCCATATATATTCTTGTAGTACAAATCAAAAATAAGAAAATAAGCTAGTTTTATGCCTCCCGGAGCCGGAAAAAATTTTTGGCTGGGGGCCAAAGTCGGCCAAAACGCTAAAATGGCCAAAAAGTATGCTTCAAAGGCGCCTTAATAAGTCAGATTGGGCTATATATGGGATAATACTGACTATATGGTTAAACAGTACACATATCGGGGTCGTTCAAATGCTATATGATTTTCCGTCTCCGTGCGTAATTTTTCGGTACTGGCCGGCCAAAGTTGGTGAATTTTGGGTTGAACTTTGAACTTAAATTTTTCGCTTATTTTGCTACATGGGTGGCTCAAATTTTGCATACAAAGGTTTTCTGGGACGGAGAATCGATTCCCGCTATCAGTTTTGCTGCCCGAGTAACCCAAGTTGCTGGGTTGGTTCCACTTGACCGTCTGAGGGGTCAGGTCGGTAACCGCTTCCCGGAGGTCCATAGTAGGCTTTACAAAGCCTCTCCAAACTTTGTCTATAGGTGTTTTCTGGTGCGCCCAGCTCATTCCCGGTGTCCGTTTTGCCGTCTGACCCACCCATCTTGCTGTGCTGGTTCCACTTTGCCGTCTGGAGGGTCCGGTCGGTACCGACTTCCGGGAACATCATATAGGACTGTACATAGCCTCTCAAAACATTGTCTATAGGGGTTTTCTGGTGCGCCCAGCTTATTCCTGCCATCCGTTTTGCCGTCTGACCCACCCATCTTGCTGTGCTGGTTCCACTTTGCCATCTGGAGGGTCAGGTCGGTGGGAGGTCATGGGGTCAAAAATGAAAATTTTCAAAAGTGGTCAAATTTGGTACCAAATGAAAGCCCTGAGCGAGCTGAGCAACTTTTGTCATAGAACTGCATGCTCAAAGTGGCTGTAGAGTACTGTGGTGGGGTGGGGTGGGGACTTAGGCAATTTTCGGTCAAAAATGAAATTTTTCAAAAGTGGTCAAATTTGGTGCCAAATGAAAGCCCTAAGCGAGCTGAGCAACTTTTGTCATAGAACTGCATGCTCAAAGTGGCTGTAGAGTGCTGTGGTGGGGTGGGGTGGGGACTTGGCGATTTTCGGTCAAAAATGAAATTTTTCAAAAGTGGTCAAATTTGGTACCAAATGAAAGCCCTAAGCGAGCTGAGCAACTTTTGTCATAGAACTGCATGCTCAAAGTGGTTGTGGAGTGCTGTGGTTGGCTTGCTTGCTACTGTTGAAAGATATCTACGTATACATACCTTCAGGAGCATACATATATAAAATAATAGAAAACAAGAACAAAAAGTGCTCCTTCGTCGCATGTAAAATACATATGAGTCTTCGTAGGCAGGTTGTACATAAGCAAAAACTAGCCTGTAAAATACATATGAGTTCCGTAGGGAGGTTGTAAATTAAGGAAAACAAGTTGCAACCGCTTAACATATGAGCCTGTCCTACAACGAGGCTCATATTGGCGTCACAGTGCATTCCACATTAAAGCCTCATTAAAGAACCTCAGCTTCATCCTCACTACGAAAAAATGAGTAGACGTTGTGGCCCAGAAGAAATGGACTGAAGTGAACGACTGCTCAAGCTGAACTGTACATGCAACCTGATGTTTCCTGAAACACTATGGCACACCTCTAATGCATTCTCGAAACACTTTCACATTATACACACGCAGAATGCGTTCCCACTTGGCTGTGAGTCAGAGCGCCTCATGGCGTACCGTATTGAGCATATGCACACTATAATGACTGATCAACATTATATGAAGGATAATTTGTAATGAAAAACTTTATGCAGTATGTATTTATATAAAAGTAAAATACATATCTGCAAATTATTCGTATTATGACATACGCCAATATGAGCCTCGTTGTAGGACAGGCTCATATGTTAAGCGGTTGCAACTTGTTTTCCTTAATTTACAACCTCCCTACGGAACTCATATGTATTTTACAGGCTAGTTTTTGCTTATGTACAACCTGCCTACGAAGACTCATATGTATTTTACATGCGACGAAGGAGCACTTTTTGTTCTTGTTATCATAGGCTGTTTTCCTCATTGAGTGAATTCCTGATCAACCTTAGCTCTGCTTGGTTAAATTTATGTAATATCTTATATGAAAGTTCAACTTACCTCATTGTTAATTTAACATCATTAACACATTTGTTTGACTATACATTCCAAAGGAGAGTAACTCCTCCCATGAGTTACTTTTGGAAAGTCAAGTGTATATTTCATATTAAGCTACTTACAATTTCCAACTATTAAGCTTCTTGACGTATGTCCTGACCATGTGTTTAAATTTTTATTTTGTTTTGGTTACCGGCATAGCTAATTGGTATTGATAAAATTTGCAATGAGGCTGTGCATGCATAAATAAGCCAAAATTGTGGGCAAGATTTAACAATGACTTAGAAAAATCAGATTTCCTCGAAAACAGCCATTTTTGGACTACAAATTTTTTGGCAAATACTGAGTATCAGCGATGGAACCGGGTCACCGGGTCAGTTCGGGTCACTTTTTGGACCGGGTCACCGGGTCAAGAGCTTCGACCCGGTCCGGTTTTCTGAATTTACCTCAAATTTTAGAAATTTTTGGCTTTCTAAACTAAAATTTTAGGTTAAATTTTTGTTCGAAGTTCAATATTAATTTGCTTTTTTCTACATTTTAGTCTTGAGTACTTTCGCAGCTTGAGGTTATTTGAATCTGTCAGTTTCTGGCAAATCATTGTTTCGCTTTTTAGTTTTAGCTTTATAAGTTCCATGATTATTGCATAACTCTATTTAGTACAATATGGTTAGCAGTTTATTTTCGCAATCAAGGTGAACGTTGAAGCTAAATCAACAATTTGATTTAATATAACTCACTACGTAATGAAAACCAAATTTTTAAAGCACTCCGTGTTTTTAGACAAGTACTCATGTTAGACCCTGCAAAATTTCGCAGACCGATAAATTAGTGGTTTTGCTAAATTAGTAGTTTTGCAACTAATTTCTGCATAAATTTAGAAAATGCTACAGCTATACTATTAAACGCACTTCAAGAATATATGTATGTCATAGTTATCCTTTTCAAAGTGGTTATGGAACATGGACGCCAAAAATTTAGCGTACTTGGCAAAATCGACAATTTTTTTGCAACTTTTGGAATTTTCTGGAAAACCGGGTCACCGGGTCAAGCCTGAGTGACCCAGTTGCATCACTGCTGAGTATACTGACTTAAGGTGGTGATTCCCTTTGGTCACATAAAGTTTGCACCATTATTATTCATTCATTATTTGGAGTTAAGAAGCCATTTTTGTATCAAAATGTTGCTTGACATTTTCTCTTTTCAATGCATGCCATGAAACTAATGTTGCTTTTCTAAAATATTTTTAACGCATTTTCGAAGAAGTATAATTTTCCAGATTTTTTCCAGACTCAAGTAAGTATTTTCCTGAGACATCGGTTATATCATTCGATACCCCCTTCAAATAGCTGGGGACGATTTTTTATTTATTGTGGAATCGCTCTTTTTTTTAGTTCGCCCCACTCCAGTTGGTAGACACCGGTTAGGAGTGGTGTCAGCAGCGTGGAAATTTGTCTGGGGTGGGGGGGCTGACACCGAATAATTGCGTTTGCAATTAACCGAGGCGTTTGACAAGACCGGCGATGAGCCTATTGCTACTCACGCAATAAGTCCACCGCGGCAGCTCCACCCTCGGGCGGCCACCTCTTGAAGGCTCGGAAAATTGCCAGGGGGGGGAAGGAGTACTATTCGCAGTGTCAGCTGACACCGGATTTCTGGCTCCGCGGAGCCACCGTGTAAAAGCAAAGCACAAAACATATATATATAAACAGATGATATATAAGATAGGAGATAGATAAACAACTTAGCAGCTTTGAAGAGGTGGCGATCTGATCTGTGTCGTTAACTGAGTTTCCAAAGCAATGCCTCGCAAAAGAAAGCATCAAGAACGCTGCATAACGATAAGCAAATCCGAAAATGTAAGCTAACACCCAGTTTGGATAATTCCATGTATTAATTCCATACTGAGATTCTCTATATTGCGATTCCTTTCTTTATGCTTTGAGCTATAATAAAAGAAATTATTCATAGTTCTGTATCTGAAAAATTAGTGCAACATTAACGCGGCGCCGGTTTGTTATTTTGGATTATGGGAGGGGGTGCCTATTTCCAAAGGAATGTTGTACATAGACGCAATGTAGTTTGCCGCTAGCTGTTCCATTTATGAGTAAACTTGCTTGAGGTGCTGCTTGCTAGTTGATGTCCATATTATACCGCGTTCGTCATCTAATTCGCTGACTTCTGTTTGTTAGGTGATTCCCAAGTCCATGGTTGCAGTTCTGTTGATAAAATTTATGGTATGGAATTGTCGAGGGATCATCAGGAAATTGGGTGATTTCAGAAATCGCTCTTCGTTATGGAGAAGGAGAAATAAGCTGAAATGTGTGCGTAAACTGTATTTTGCCTACTTTTTCCAAATTTGTCAAGCGATTACTTTAGCTAGAAAAAAGTAATCGGGGCAACTAAAAACTCGTCCCTGGGTATATTTATGCAGAGCACATCTGTTGAGTAGCAGCCCTCCAGCTTGCATGGCGAATGCTCCACAATCTTTAGAAAACAAATTCGGTCGTGTTTTTGCAAAAACTACATTTTTATGATAACAGCCTACGGGATAGCTGTTGGTAGACGATCATGCGCCGGATAATTTGTCCCTATGCGACCTTCAGATCGACGCCCTTAGTTTGATTTTACGGCTTGCGTAGTTCAAGAAATATTGGATAATTGATTTCTGCAAAAATGACAAGTTTTCGACGCCGAAACAAGAAAATCGGCTATATCTAACGGTAGAGAAAAGCTAGAAAGTTAGTTTAAAAAGCAAAAATGTGAAGCTCAATGAGGTCTTTCGCAAGAACATAGTCATAACTGTGTAGCTGCTGCCAAACGTTCAGAAATTGGTAAAAACCGCTCTCTCCGGAAATCTCTAATTTTTGCACCGGGATTGGGCGGAAGGTGTTAGAATGCTAAAAGAACTTATTTAGGAAAGTTTCGATAAATTTCATCTTGATTTACCCCGCCAAATAACAATATGTGCCCAAAAGGAATCACCACCTTAAGGGGGGGGCTACTAAAATCGACTTGCCCCGACTTTGTCCGTTTGGCCTACTTTTTGGCGAAGATGTAGACCATGGGTGTGGTCAAAAAAATATCGGATACTGAGATCTTAGCTGCCTTCCAGCCATGTGCAGCCGTCGGGTTTATGTGCCCAAACCCCCGTTTTTCACAACTACCAACATAATTAATTAAAAATTTCTGCTGGATCCAAGACCGTAGCTTCAAAGTTGCCATTTGCAAATATGATTTGGCACATATGCCCCTATCTGCCGAAAAATACTAGACGTCTGTATCTTATCTGCATCTCTGGGAATTACACTTCAAAGTTGAAGTTTCGGCCAAAATTTAAAAATTTTTGGCTAACGAAAGGAAAATTTTATTACTGGTGCGAGCTATGAGGCTCTAATTTGGCATAAAAGGAGGCCCTATAGGAGTACTCATTTGTGCCAAATGGCAAGAAATTCTGCCGCGTGAAAAAATTTTTATGTCAACTTTAATCTTCAAAAATTGCCAAAATCGCCATTTTCAGTCTGTCGGATCCTGTGTAGAGGCTTTCTGCAGCCATGGAAGTCGCGAACCTTCACTAATCGAGCTGAAATCGTTTGTGGGTGTGTTTTCGACCACGCTGAGTTCAAATATCTCAAAAAATTTTAATTTCAAAAATTTGATTTTTTCGATTTCTGCGGTACCATTGTCCCAAAAAGGCGATTTTGGCAATTTTTGAAGATTAAAGTTGACATAAAAATTTTTTCACGCGGCAGAATTTCTTGCCATTTGGCACAAATGAGTACTCCTATAGAGCCTCCTTTTATGCCAAATTACAGCCTCATAGCTCGCACCAGTAATAAAATTTTCCTTTCGTTAGCCAAAAATTTTTAAATTTTGGCCGAAACTTCAACTTTGAAGTGTAATTCCCAGAGATGCAGATAAGATACAGACGTCTAGTATTTTTCGGCAGATAGGGGCACATGTGCCAAATCATATTTGCAAATAGCAACTTTGAAGCTACGGTCTTGAATCCAGCAGAAATTTTAAATTAATTATGTTGGTAGTTGCGAAAAACGGGGGGTCGGGCACATAAACCCGACGGCTGCACATGGCTGGAAGGCAACTAAGATCTCGGTATCCGATATTTTTTGACCACACCCATGCTCTATATCTTCGCCAAAAAGTAGGCCAATCGGACAAAGTCGGGGCAAACCTTTAGTACCCCCCCCCCTTAAGGGGGGGGCGACTAAAATGGGGGTGCCCCGCATTTGTCCGATTGGCCTAATTTTTGGCGAAGATTTAGAACATGGGTGGGGTCAAAAAATACCGGGTACTCAGATCTTAGCTGCCTTCAAGTCATGTGCAGCCGTCGCGTTTATGTGCCCGACCCACACTTTTTCACAACTACCAACATAATTAATTAAAAATTTCTGCTGGCTGCAAGCCCTTAGCTGCAAGGTTGCCATTCACCAATGTGATTTGGCACATGTGCCCCCATCCGCAGAAAAATACTAGAAGTCTGTATCTTATCTGCATCTAAGGGAATTACTCTTCAAAGTTGAAGTTTCGGCAAAAATTTAAAAATTTTTGTCTAACGAAAGGAATATTTTATTACTGGTGCGAGCTATAAGGCCCTATAGGAGTATTCATTTGTGCCAAATGGCAAGAAATTCTGCCGCGTGAAAAAATTTTTATGTTAACTTGAATCTTCAAAAATTGCCGAAACCGCCATTTTCAGTCTGTCGGATCCTGTGTAGAGGCTTTCTGCAGACATAGAAGTCTCAAACCTTCACTAATCGAGCTGAAATCGTTTGTGGGTGTGTTTTCGACCACGCTGAGTTCAAATATCTCAAAAAATTTTAATTTCAAAAAATTTGAATTTTTCGATTTTTGGGGTACCATTGCCCAAAAAAGGCGATTTATGCAATTTTTAAAGATTAAAGCTGGCATAAAACTTTTTTCACGCTGCAGAATTTCTTGCCATTTGGCACAGATGAGGACTACAAATGAGGCTTCCTTTTATGCCAAATTACAGCCTTATAGCTTGCACCAGTAATAAAATATTCCTTTCGTTAGCCAAAAATTTTAAAATTTTTGACGAAACTTCAACTTTGAAGAGTAATTCCCTTATATGCAGATAAGATAGGAGTATTTTTCTGCAGATAGGGGCACATGTGCCAAATCATATTGGCAAATGGCAATCATGGAGCTAGGGTCTTGCAGCCAGCAGAAATTTTTAATTAATTATGTTGGTAGTTGTGAAAAAGGGGGGGGGTCGGGCACATAAACCCGACGGCTGCGCATGGCTGGAAGGCAGCTAAAAACCAACGACCAAGTATTTTCTTGACCACACCCATGCTCTATAACTTCGCCAAAAAGTAGGCCATCGGACAAAGTCGGGGCAAAAGTTTAGTCGCCCCCCCCTTAAGGGGGGGCTACTAAACTCGACTTGACCCGACCTCGTCCGACTGGCCTACGTTTTGGTGAATATACAGAGCATGTGTGTGGTCAAAAAATATCGGGTACTGAGATCTTAGCTGCCATCCCTGCCATGTGCTGCCGTCGCGTTTATGTGCACGACCCCCTTTTTCACACCTACCAACATAATTAATTAAAAATTTCCACTGACTGCTAGGCCCAAGCTTCAAAGCTGCCATTTGCCAATATGATTTGGCACGTATGCCCCTACCTGCAGAAAAATACTAGACGTCTGTATCTTATCTGCAACTAAGGGAATTACTCTTCAAAGTTGAAGTTTCGGCAAGCAGTTAAAAAATTTTGGCTAACGAAACGAAAACTTTATTACTGTTGCGAGCTATAAGGCTGTAATTTGGCCTAAAAGGAGGCCTATAGGAGTACTCATTTCTGCCAAATGGCAAGAAATTCCGCCGCGTGAAAAAATTTTTATGTTAACTTTAATCTTCAAAAATTGCCGAAACCGCCATTTTCAGTCTGTCGGATCCTGTGTATAGCATTTCTGAAGCCATAGAAGTCGCAAGCCTTCACTAATCGAGCTGAAATTTTTCGTGGGTGTGTTTCGCCTCGCGGAGTTTAAATATTTCAATAAATTTTAATTTCAAAAATTTTTATTATTTCGATTTCTGGGGTACCATTGCCCAAACAAGGCGTTTTTGGCAATTTTCGAAGATTAAAGTTGACAAAAAAATTTTCACGCGGCAGAATTTTCTGCCATTGGGCACAAATAAGTACTCCTATAGGGCCTCCTTTTATGCCAAATTATAGTCTTATAGCTCGCACCAGTTATAAAATTTTCCTTTCGTTTGCCAAAAATTTTTAAATTTTTGCCGAAACTTCGACTTTGAAGAGTAATTCCCTTAGATGCAGATAAGATGCAGACGTCTAGCATTTTCTGCAGGTAGGGACATATGTGCCAAATCAGTCAAAGTCGGGGCAAACCTTTAGTAGCCCCCCTTAATCACTAGCGACAGCTCAATGGTTGTAAAAGCAAAAATGTTCATTTCAGCCCTCTCTTTCCAGGCATAACATTCCAGGTGCAGTGCAGTGACTACTTGCTGATAGATTAATGGCAAAAACCAAAAATTTCTTATCTTTTCACCGAAAAAATACCGGACTGGTCCTTGAATGTTAAAGAGCACCAAAATAACATATCTGGAAAAGTTAAAAAACCGAAGCTTGTAGGGTCGACGATACCAGCAACTTAAGGGCGCGCTTGCATTACCAAGAACGACTCTCCCAATCTCAAATCCATTCCTCAATCAAACTGTTTAAACTTCCAAGAATGGCAGCTGGCGCTAAATGATAGCTGTGTGCAGATACTGAACTATTTAGTGCTTGGCTTATGACTTACACAGCAAGAATGAATTCAAATATTCAAAATGATATAATTCATTAAAATAATAATAACTCATAATGTACCTAATACAGGATCATTTTTCAGTTTCATTTTTTAGAAATTTTTTTAATGAATGCAATCAATTACATTGAAACTAATCTTTGTTTACTAGAATTTTTTACGAATTTTGGAATGAATGAAAATTGTGGGGCATTTCACAAAGGGCTCATAGCTTTAAGAACTCCTAAATTTACTACTTATGAGAAAAGTTAGGAGAATGGTGTTTCACGAAGCGCTCCTAAGTCCTAAACTAAGAGACCTCCTAATTCGGCTCTTAAAATTAGGAGCCCAAAATCGGGCTCATAACACACTTTCAAGTGCTAATTGTTCAAATATTTAGCCAAGAAAAAAGGTGCAATGTATTGTATTCCTCCAGAAAAGTTCTATAAAAGCTTGTTAGTCATTTTGTGAGCTTCAACTGCTGAATATATACAGTATAAATATATAATAGCAAATATTTGGAATTTCGACATTACGTTTGTCAAAAAATAAGAAACCAGTTAATTTTATCCTTACCTATAAATTTGAGAATGTTCGATTTAAATGTTCTATTTATTATCACGTTTAGTAGGTGAATATAATATATAGTCATTTTTAGCTTGTAAGTCTCTTAACTTTTCCAGCACACCTCATAAGTTCCCAGCGTGAAAGTGCTTAGAAAGTTAAGAGAAAGGCGCTAAGAGGTGGTTATGAGCGAATGTCTAGAAGCAGTTTAAGAGGAGCTTTGTGATACAGTATAGGAGCCGCTCATAAATTGCTCGTAATGATAAGAGATTAGATAGGAGGGACTTTGGAGCTAGACTTAGGAGCCCTTTGTGAAACGCCCTACTGATCTTTTGCAGCCTGAGGTAATTTTGATTGCAAACCATCTTTTATGTCATTCCATACCTCTGTCAAATACATGGGGACCATTTAAAATGTAATGTAATGGAGAAACAGGCTAAACTGGCTAAAAAGGGTTCCGGAGTATTTTGTATAAAACACAGCTGTTAAATGGCAATCCTCTAGCTTGCTCTTGAATAGTAACTGCTCCGCAATAGCTGAAAAAAATTGCAAAAACCACATTTTAAAACATTACAGCCTGTGGGATATTAATTAGAAAATGGCCATGCTTCGGATGATTAGACTCTAGGGGCTAGGACTTTCAAATCGACACCCTTCGTTTAGTCGTATGGCATACCTATGTATGTATGTAGCTCAAGTAACAATGGATACCTTGATTTCGGTGAATATATTTGACGGTTTCTGACGCTGTTGGTATATTAGCAGATCAAGCTGTAGCTTTTGTATATACTCGATTTGCCTAAATCCGACAGAGCATATTACGATAGGCAAACGATCACAAACGGACCAAAAACAATCACCACACAGTTCAAATTTTTTGCGCTGTCGACGGCCAACTGCAAACAAACCAATGCGAGAGAGACGTACCAAGAATTGCTAAGCAGTGCTAAACAAGTTGAACTTACCAGAGTCATACTAGCTATGACTGATGAGGGAGGGACAAAGGTTAGCGCCCTCATATAGCCTCTTGGGTGAGAGCCCGGCACTAACAACAACAACAACAACTTACCGGAGTAGAACTACTTCTTATTAAAGAGGTAATATAATGAAGTCTAGAAAAGTAGGTGTATCGGCTTTAGGGGAAAGCCCCAGGGCTGCCACAAGGCTGCCTGATCTGAAGACATCCGTGTGTAGATCTCCCACAAAAGTGGATGATCCGAGTACCCCGGAAGCAATGAATACACTGGGGGATGATAGGTCCGATCCTAGCACAAAACGGATGGGCCGACGCCGACTAGAGCAAACGTTGGAAAAGATGTTGCAGCATGTTAATGAATAACAGTGATACGAAATGATGCAGGCATGGAAATGGGCAGAGAAGAAGTAGCCTTGCGTTGGGTGAGACCCAATTTAGCAGAAACGCCCCCAATCCAGCTACCTTCGTTAATGACCATGTGCAACTAACCATGTGCTGTTAAAATGATGCTCTAAGAGCTGTGTACGGGTATAGAACAACATCCCGGAGTCACATCAGTGACGAGATTCCCGGACGAAGATGTTAATTCACACCTGAGCAAATATCTTGGCACCTTCATGATCCAATCCAACCCGCTTAAAGTTTTCAGCATATTCTGATTATAAATGACTTTATTAGGATTATCCAGGAAGAGTCCGTAAGGCAATCCTAAACCTGTTTGGAACACAGATGTAGCG